>JASANF010009580.1:0-25911 GCA_030248245.1 Trissonchulus sp. WLG1_4
GATCTGTAGTAGCTACTAGAGCAATTCATTACTGGGAAGACAAACTTGTTCTCCCTATAGTTTTGATCTGCAGTAGCTACTAGAGCAGTCATTACTGGGAAGACAAACTTGTTCTCCCTATAGTTTTGATCTGCAGTAGCTACTAGAGCAATTCATTACTGGGAAGACAAACTTGTTCTCCCTATAGTTTTGATCTGCAGTAGCTACTAGAGCAATTCATTACTGGGAAGACAAACTTGTTCTCCCTATAGTTTTGATCTGCAGTAGCTACTAGAGCAATTCATTACTGGGAAGACAAACTTGTTCTCCCTATAGTTTTGATCTGCAGTAGCTACTAGAGCAATTCATTACTGGGAAGACAAACTTGTTCTCCCTATAGTTTTGATCTGCAGTAGCTACTAGAGCAATTCATTACTGGGAAGACAAACTTGTTCTCCCTATAGTTTTGATCTGTAGTAGCTACTAGAGCAATTCATTACTGGGAAGACAAACTTGTTCTCCCTATAGTTTTGATCTGCAGTAGCTACTAGAGCAATTCATTACTGGGAAGACAAACTTGTTCTCCCTATAGTTTTGATCTGCAGTAGCTACTAGAGCAATTCATTACTGGGAAGACAAACTTGTTCTCCCTATAGTTTTGATCTGTAGTAGCTACTAGAGCAATTCATTACTGGGAAGACAAACTTGTTCTCCCTATAGTTTTGATCTGCAGTAGCTACTAGAGCAATTCATTACTGGGAAGACAAACTTGTTCTCCCTATAGTTTTGATCTGCAGTAGCTACTAGAGCAATTCATTACTGGGAAGACAAACTTGTTCTCCCTATAGTTTTGATCTGTAGTAGCTACTAGAGCAATTCATTACTGGGAAGACAAACTTGTTCTCCCTATAGTTTTGATCTGCAGTAGCTACTAGAGCAATTCATTACTGGGAAGACAAACTTGTTCTCCCTATAGTTTTGATCTGCAGTAGCTACTAGAGCAATTCATTACTGGGAAGACAAACTTGTTCTCCCTATAGTTTTGATCTGCAGTAGCTACTAGAGCAATTCATTACTGGGAAGACAAACTTGTTCTCCCTATAGTTTTGATCTGTAGTAGCTACTAGAGCAATTCATTACTGGGAAGACAAACTTGTTCTCCCTATAGTTTTGATCTGCAGTAGCTACTAGAGCAATTCATTACTGGGAAGACAAACTTGTTCTCCCTATAGTTTTGATCTGCAGTAGCTACTAGAGCAATTCATTACTGGGAAGACAAACTTGTTCTCCCTATAGTTTTGATCTGCAGTAGCTACTAGAGCAATTCATTACTGGGAAGACAAACTTGTTCTCCCTATAGTTTTGATCTGTAGTAGCTACTAGAGCAATTCATTACTGGGAAGACAAACTTGTTCTCCCTATAGTTTTGATCTGCAGTAGCTACTAGAGCAATTCATTACTGGGAAGACAAACTTGTTCTCCCTATAGTTTTGATCTGCAGTAGCTACTAGAGCAATTCATTACTGGGAAGACAAACTTGTTCTCCCTATAGTTTTGATCTGCAGTAGCTACTAGAGCAATTCATTACTGGGAAGACAAACTTGTTCTCCCTATAGTTTTGATCTGTAGTAGCTACTAGAGCAATTCATTACTGGGAAGACAAACTTGTTCTCCCTATAGTTTTGATCTGTAGTAGCTACTAGAGCAATTCATTACTGGCAAGACAAACTTGTTCTCCCTATAGTTTTGATCTGTAGTAGCTACTAGAGCAATTCATTACTGGGAAGACAAACTTGTTCTCCTTATAGTTTTGATCTGTAGTAGCTACTAGAGCAATTCATTACTGGCAAGACAAACTTGTTCTCCCTATAGTTTTGATCTGTAGTAGCTACTAGAGCAATTCATTACTGGCAAGACAAACTTGTTCTCCCTATAGTTTTGATCTGTAGTAGCTACTAGAGCAATTCATTACTGGCAAGACAAACTTGTTCTCCCTATAGTTTTGATCTGCAGTAGCTACTAGAGCAATTCATTACTGGGAAGACAAACTTGTTCTCCCTATAGTTTTGATCTGTAGTAGCTACTAGAGCAATTCATTACTGGGAAGACAAACTTGTTCTCCCTATAGTTTTGATCTGCAGTAGCTACTAGAGCAATTCATTACTGGGAAGACAAACTTGTTCTCCCTATAGTTTTGATCTGCAGTAGCTACTAGAGCAATTCATTACTGGGAAGACAAACTTGTTCTCCCTATAGTTTTGATCTGCAGTAGCTACTAGAGCAATTCATTACTGGGAAGACAAACTTGTTCTCCCTATAGTTTTGATCTGTAGTAGCTACTAGAGCAATTCATTACTGGGAAGACAAACTTGTTCTCCCTATAGTTTTGATCTGCAGTAGCTACTAGAGCAATTCATTACTGGGAAGACAAACTTGTTCTCCCTATAGTTTTGATCTGCAGTAGCTACTAGAGCAATTCATTACTGGGAAGACAAACTTGTTCTCCCTATAGTTTTGATCTGCAGTAGCTACTAGAGCAATTCATTACTGGGAAGACAAACTTGTTCTCCCTATAGTTTTGATCTGTAGTAGCTACTAGAGCAATTCATTACTGGGAAGACAAACTTGTTCTCCCTATAGTTTTGATCTGTAGTAGCTACTAGAGCAATTCATTACTGGCAAGACAAACTTGTTCTCCCTATAGTTTTGATCTGTAGTAGCTACTAGAGCAATTCATTACTGGGAAGACAAACTTGTTCTCCCTATAGTTTTGATCTGTAGTAGCTACTAGAGCAATTCATTACTGGGAAGATAAACTTGTTCTCCCTATAGTTTTGATCTGTAGTAGCTACTAGAGCAATTCATTACTGGCAAGACAAACTTGTTCTCCCTATAGTTTTGATCTGTAGTAGCTACTAGAGCAATTCATTACTGGGAAGACAAACTTGTTCTCCCTATAGTTTTGATCTGTAGTAGCTACTAGAGCAATTCATTACTGGGAAGACAAACTTGTTCTCCTTATAGTTTTGATCTGTAGTAGCTACTAGAGCAATTCATTACTGGCAAGACAAACTTGTTCTCCCTATAGTTTTGATCTGTAGTAGCTACTAGAGCAATTCATTACTGGGAAGACAAACTTGTTCTCCCTATAGTTTTGATCTGTAGTAGCTACTAGAGCAATTCATTACTGGCAAGACAAACTTGTTCTCCCTATAGTTTTGATCTGTAGTAGCTACTAGAGCAATTCATTACTGGGAAGACAAACTTGTTCTCCCTATAGTTTTGATCTGTAGTAGCTACTAGAGCAATTCATTACTGGGAAGATAAACTTGTTCTCCCTATAGTTTTGATCTGTAGTAGCTACTAGAGCAATTCATTACTGGGAAGACAAACTTGTTCTCCCTATAGTTTTGATCTGTAGTAGCTACTAGAGCAATTCATTACTGGGAAGACAAACTTGTTCTCCCTATAGTTTTGATCTGTAGTAGCTACTAGAGCAATTCATTACTGGGAAGACAAACTTGTTCTCCCTATAGTTTTGATCTGTAGTAGCTACTAGAGCAATTCATTACTGGCAAGACAAACTTGTTCTCCCTATAGTTTTGATCTGTAGTAGCTACTAGAGCAATTCATTACTGGGAAGACAAACTTGTTCTCCCTATAGTTTTGATCTGTAGTAGCTACTAGAGCAATTCATTACTGGGAAGATAAACTTGTTCTCCCTATAGTTTTGATCTGTAGTAGCTACTAGAGCAATTCATTACTGGGAAGACAAACTTGTTCTCCCTATAGTTTTGATCTGTAGTAGCTACTAGAGCAATTCATTACTGGCAAGACAAACTTGTTCTCCCTATAGTTTTGATCTGTAGTAGCTACTAGAGCAATTCATTACTGGGAAGACAAACTTGTTCTCCCTATAGTTTTGATCTGTAGTAGCTACTAGAGCAATTCATTACTGGCAAGACAAACTTGTTCTCCCTATATGTATAAATAAATAGTAAATCATTATTAACGTCAGTTTAGTCCTAGGGCCTTATTTAAAAATCGGAGTTAATAGCCGATTGTGATTATTACATTTAAATTTACTTGACTAACAACACGGCATCGGATTAATATAACAATGACTCACGTTAAGGTAATCCATAATTCACTAGTCGTGGTTTCCTAATCACAAAAAATTGTTGCTCTATTTATTTCGTTTCGGACAAGAAGGCCCACAGCCCCAAAGAGAAAAATAATGTTAACTGAAATGACTACGTATTCAGCTATATTGCTGCTGTGTCTTGGCAAATTGAGCTACTAGCTATCCATCAAACCAATGCATACGCATACGCATAAGCAGAGAATTAGCATAAGCATGAGCATAATAAATCATACCGATATAGCACAAAGTAGACAGCCGCTGCGGTGGCCACAATGAGGATCAACAGGAACACAACCAGAAGGGAAGTGATCAGAACGCTGTCCTCGCCCCCGCCCCCCGTCGCCCCCTCCACGCCGTCATTCGACAGGGTCGCTGAGAAAGTAACAAAACAATATGGAAATAAGGGGGGGCGGGTATCCTGTCAACCCCGCCAGTCTTTCAGCGAACGTTCTAAGACTAAACTCCCAGACAATATGTAACAGCACAAAAATTTTGGGTTCCCCTTCCGCCCCCCTTAGTGGGACCCCCTTTCCTGAGTCTACTAATCTTAGACCCCCTTCTCCCAAAACGACGCAATTTTTGCCTATTTTTAACCAAAAAGCACCGAATTCGACGGTTTTTGGTCAAAATTTCGGTAAAAATTGTTTAATCTTCATAAAAACGCCGATTTGTTCCATTATGGTCCCGAAATTTTTTGCACGCTGGGCCGACCCCCCTCTTTTACCCCCGGCGGGACCCACCCTCCATCTCCCGGGACCGAATTTGGGGGGGGGGCTTTGCCCCGATCTCCCCCAACTACATGTATGTAAACCCAGTTCTTGAAACTTAAATTAAGGCTTAGGTTTAGGCTCAGAAATAGGCTTGGTTTAGGGGTTAGACTTAGTCTTAGGGCCTATTCCTTTACCGGATTAAAGGGTTAATTATAATCGGACTAAACGGTTTAAAAATTATACTGAAAAAAGCCATTCCAAAACCTCCGGATTAAACGGACTTAACAGCTAGCGCGCTGATTTTCAAGTCCGTTTAGTCCGATCAAGCTGGACTTCATTTTTCGCGCTAAACCGTTTAGTCCGGTAGTTTAGGAATGGCCCAAATTTATAATCGGACTAAATTTAGTCGGACTTAATTTAGTCCGGTGTCATTCCTAAACTTAAACTTCCCGACACTGATAAATTTGTATTCTGGTGCCACTATAATGTTTTTTCGCACCAGCCAATCAGTTTTGTCTCCGCCTACAAACTGTACTCTGATTGGCTGAGCAGTTGAAGTTGACAATTAACTCGCTGATTGAAAACAGCGTTTTCGCAATATAAAAATGTATTTGCAGCTGCACATAATATAAAAAAAACTAGCTGCAAATGACAATCTATTAATTGTTTAATCTCCATTGTATATAAAGACTATTTAGCACGTAATGCTTCAGGCCAGCGTAGCCGAGTGGTCAGAGCGTTCGCCTTCAGCCAGATAGGTTGGATGTTCGAATCCGACTTGAATTTTTTTGGATTATTTTTGATTAAAATATCAAACATATCATATCATATAAAACAATATTATTTTTTTAACATATCAAAAATCTGTTATTTAATTTTTGACAAGAATTTGTTGGAAATCGACCAAAAAAAGCAATTTTGACGAAGATTTTTTGGAATACATTCTTTATACCAGATATTTAAAATACACTATAAAATAGCCCAATTATTCAGCTATAATTTGATATATAGATCGTCCAAATTGGTTAAGGTAGTGATAAGTAGCAAGAGAATAATTGGGGGGCACCGGGAAGTTAAGTCCGTTTAATCCGCGCAACAAATCGCGGACTAAAACTCCGTGTAAAATGCAGCGAGTGGACTAAACAGACTTATTTAAATCAGGTTTAGGAACGGAAATTTTTTTAATCGGACTAATTTTAGTCCAGCTGAGAGTTTAATCCGGTGGTAGTTTAGGAACGGGATCGGACTAAAAAGTTTAATCCGGTGGTAGTTTAGGAATGGGTTCGGACTAAAATTAAGCAGCAGACTTATTTTAAACTGTTTAGTCCGTTTAGTCCGACTTGTCATTCCAAAACCGCGGACTAAAATAAGTCCAGTCCGTTTAATCCGGTAAAGGAATAGGCCCTTAGTTTCAAAGTAGTTAGCTTTTGAATGTTTATGTGATGTGCCACATAGAAAGGAAAGCTACGTGGAAAAGTGCCTTAAAATAAACATATTTTGTGAACGTTCAAGGCTGTTGTTGCGAAAAAAACCAGTAACACGGACCTGTGCCCCCTCCCCACCTCTTAAAAAACAACTATTAAATACTTTTTAGTATCAAAAAGGACAGTGACAGCGGTGCAAAAAAACTACAAAAAACAAACTGATCAAAAACATACCCTTAACATTGAACTGAACACCAAGTGTGACTTCTGGAAAATAATCACTGTAACCATATCTCGGCTGTTTGAAACTGACTTGACGACGGGATCGACTCTAAAAAACATTAAATCACTGTTAATTAAAAAATGAATAGCAAATAAAAATATTTTTTCGTGGCAAAAATTACCCCAGAAAAAACATCATAGAACTGGCATATTTTTAAGCAACATCTGATGTCATGGTGGGATGGCGGGGCGCCTCCCAGTCATTGAAGGATGAGGAGGGAAGCATTAAAGTGACCAACACACTATTTCTAGGTCAATCTTTTTACACGTAATATTATAGCTTCACTGATAACTAGATTTACCGAAAAAGGACAAAAAACACCAAAAAAGGACTACACAACATCGCTACAGTAAAAAAACAAGCCGCCAAAACGTTTCCAAAAAAATTTAGGCTTTGGAGCGGCCAAAATGATTGGTCGCCCCACCGCTAAAAGCATGCCAGCACAAAAACTAAAAGCTCTCAAGAATGTTTATATGCTACAAATTTGTATTATTGATGACCATAAAATACGAAAAGCAAACACTTCTACAACATTTTTCTAAAACCCGCCTGTAAAACGGTCTGTTATTACCATAATTTTTTACAATTTTACCGACGGAACGGACACAGAGCTGTAAGTCTGCATGGACCCTTCAACGTACAGAATCTTGAGACAGTGTGGGATCAGGGTCCACGCGGACAATCAGAAATCCCACATAGCGGTATCGCGGGGACAGAATATGGTCATGGGCCACGTAGCGTTCCAGGTATTGAGCTTTACAGGGAGGCTCAGTGGTTCTGTTGTCGCCCACAATCACACCGACTGGAAGACTGAAACAGGATGAAGGGGGTTATGCATGGATAAAATCAGCAAATTAAGGGGATTAGACGGTTTATAATGGTTAAAGAGGAAACTGAATTGAAATATTATATCATTGCCGATTTTCTGTGTAAACACATTATTTGACCACACAATTATTGGACTATTAACGGATTATTTTGTCACAATTCGCAAATTAAATAAAACAATAACAGTGATTTTTTTGTTAATAATTCAAATTTAGAAGATTCAAAAATACTCCCAAAATATTATCGTTGTTATTTAAATCGGTAGCCAAACGCTTAAAAAAGACACACTTTTTTCAAATATTATTAAAAACCGTTTCAATGTTTTTCAACTTCTAACAAAAAGATCATAAATAGCTTTCGTTACAACCTTTAATAAACTACCCACTTCTCATAGGATTCGGCAATGTAGGCTTTGGCAGGAAAAGTGTCCACGGAGAAATCGAGGGTACGGGGGCGGGGAGAAGCGAAATCGATCTGGGAAGGGGGGCGAAGCAGGCTGACGGTGATATAGCCTGACAGGGGGACAATGGCCAGATAATAGCACCTAAAGAACAAATGGTAAACAAATAGAGCACTTTAAAAAAACATTATAGTAGGCAAATAGTAGCCTGCAAAAAAGTGAGAACCAAAACAGCACCTAAAACAATGGTGGACGAGTAGTAGCACCTGAAAAATGATGCGCAGCGGAAAACAGTAGTGAATAACACCTACAATAAACTGCTCCTGTCTGTCTCTGTGTCTTATTAGTGGTGTCAGCCTATGTATATTATATAGTTGAAGTACTTGGCTGCAAATACTTTGGGATCCGAAACTAGGCTACCTGTAGAATCAACTATATAAATAAGCTAAGCTAACCAACTTTGACACACTACACTTTCAAAACAGCTCAAAATACAAAAAAAAAACAAAAAATAAAAAAACGCAAATCAATGAATAATATTGTGAATTACGTGATCGGCCCGTTGAATTGGTCAATGGGATTGGATGGGAAATTGACAAACATCGAATGATTGCTCTTGCCAATGGTGGCCGTGGGCACTGGAACGCTGTCCGGTACTGAAACAATGGTCTGAATAATTATTGTGAAATATACAGTATTTAAACTAATGAATTCCAATTCCAACTATTCAATTAAATAGCATTTCAATGACATAATAACTGTATATAATATAATTTATATACATATTATTAAATTTGCAGCAGTCTATGTAGTTCTTTACAATTAACTTCAACAGTTCAAGACTTGGAGACATTGTAATCATGTTTAACAAAACTAAGTAGAACGTGACTAGAAAACGAAATTTGAATCATAACAAAAAACTAGATTATTAACTGCATTAGATTAATTTGACTGGATTAGATTAACTATCATCTTCACATGGATAACCCAACATAACAAAACTTCTCTGTTCAGCTGGCAACTTTCTCCCTGTTACCACCACATGCTCGAAGATTAATTCACTTAATCCCCTTAATCCAGCCCATCTAATCCCCTTAATCCAAACTAACCCCCATAATCCGTATTACAGCCACCAGCCGTGGTGGCCGGCACCGATTCGCCCATGCCATTGACGGCCACAATTTTGGCCGCATAGTTTCGATTGGGTTTCAGGTCTACAAATTTGCAGAGCATGAACTCGCCGGCCGGCACTCGGCTCAGATTGGCACACTTGGTGTCCACCGACTCGGGAATGTGCCGACTGACCAGAATCTCCGGGTCCTCTTGCCAACGGATGCTGCCCTCAAAGTCCAGCTAGAAATCAAAATGCCATCATAAGGCACAATAAAATGACCTGACTTGACCTAAGGCTCCAGAGCTGAATGACTTCCCCCGCTAATTATAGTGTAAGGTGCGGTTCATACTCGTCCTTGTCCTTGTCCCTATCGTTGTGTCCTTAAGCGATTCCAAGAAAACGATTCCAGGCCAAATAAGCCAACTTTTCACATGGATAAAATTGGTGTCACTTACAGATTGTATGCAAATAATTATCGCCTGTGGCAATACTTACCAATACCAAAATTAATCCTTGTCCCTGTCCCTGTGTCTTTAAGGACAAGTATGAACCGGGCTTAATTATTGTCCTTAAGGACACAGGGACAGGGACAAAAGCTTTTCGCTCAGCTACTGTGAAAAATTGTTCCTATGTCCCTAATGACGAATATGAACCGGGCTTAAGGGTGACTTTTTAGCTATAAGCTTGAGGACATCTTCTCACGGACATTAACAAATACAAACTTGACATTCAACAAAATTTCTAATCCGCTTAATCCATTTCAAATGCAAAGAACCTGCATATTGAAAGATTTATTAATTACCACTGTATAGTGTATATATTACATAATCTGAACCTAATGATCCTTCATCCCGCTTACAGATAACAATAACACAAATTAATATGTCGACACTGTTATACTCTTCTTCAGAGAGCCAACGTACCGAGTAGTACAGTATTTTGCCATTGGCTTCGGCGGGGGGTTGCCAAGATACTGTACAACTGGCCTCTTGTATTAACAGGTGACTGTTCACTAACCGAGGGGGTTCGGGCACTGAAACACACAGGTGGATAATCTTTAATAATTTTAATTTAAAATTTATTTTTTAATAAAATCATTCACCAAATTCAAGTTGGCTAGTAAGTAGTAGAGCGTTTAAAATTTAAAAATTTAGTTTTATAATCTATTAGGATTATTTTATAATAGTATGTATATCATCTAAAAGTGTGACTACTTATTTTAATAGTTATTATATACACTTATTTGAGGTTGAACAATGGTTACTGAACGATATTATGGATCTGAAATTTCGAATATTAAGTTCTAGACAAATCAAAGGTTTTCGATTACCGAATTTAACTTAAAAATCCCAATCTAACATAGTGCTGACTAGCAAATTAGGTTTCGAGTAGCCCATTAAAGAAAAAAACTACAAATTCTCAAAATGCGGAAAAATTGAGAAATATGAGAGTTTTGCTTCGGTCCTGTTTTGCAATTCAAATATTAGTCAAAAAAAAATAGGTCCACCTTCATAACGTATGAAACACCCGACAAAAAGTAAAATAAACACCGAAAACATGCCCAGAAACGTGAAGCTCAAAAATTCAAAAACCAAAACGACATGCAACAAAAACATGCGTTGAGTAAATGGATGCACAAATAATAAACATGAGCAAATGCACAACTATTTATAGTATATAAAATATTTTACTACTCAGGCAGTTTTCATTAATTAAATGTTCAAATCAATTAGATTAGATCCACAATAACTAACTCAATATATATCTGGTCAATGATATTTTGCAAGTGAACGAAGCGAAAAAACGGATTTTAAGTCGTTCTGTCAAACACAACAAACCACTACTAAGAGTTATTAAGTTAATCCAATTGACCTATTTAATCCCAAAATCCTACTGTTAACACTGCGATGTTAACACTGAGAAAGCACCTGCTACATTATTAGCAAGATTAATAGTAATCCATTATTACAGAAGATTATTAATAAAAACAAAATTCCTAGAACCAAATAGTATCTGCTTTTATAAGTTGCATCCCAATGGACAAAAAATATAATCCTAGCTCACAATTAGGCTTTGATAATTGCAATAAAAGCTTCCCAGTTACCAACATTAAATTAATCCATTCAATATCCCATAGACCTGAATTAACTTAGCTTAGTTTACACAAATCCTCTCTAGCCTAATTCCTAACTAGATTAATCCACTAATCTCCCTGATCCCACATTTAATATAGTTAATCCCATATTCCCATAATTCCTTTAAAATCCCACAAGCCATAATTAGATTAATAATCAGGTTAATCCACCTAATCCCCTGACACAGGATTAACTCTAATCGCTCACTGTCTTCCTCCGTCTGTACGTAGGACACTGAGCTGGCCGTCCGATTGCCCAGAAACCATAGGGCTTCCAGGGTCACATTATACCAGGTGTAGGGCTGTAGGCCGGTGACAATGCGCTCAGAGTCGAAAATATTGCGCTCCTCATAGACGGGGGGCTGGCTCCCCGCTGGCTGATTGCCCCCCTCGTCAAAGTTGCGATGCAGCAGGGCAAATACGCGTAGCGTTGGACTTAGCTGGACGGTGTGCGGACTAACCACCCAGCTGATCTGCAGTGAGGTGGAGTTCAGCGCGGTGGCATTGACGTGCAAACGGATTGGGGCTGAAACGGAAGTAAAGGAGGATTAAAGGGATTACCCGGATTAAAATGAGAGGTGTTGTATTCATTTCAAAATCGTTAAAAACATTTCAAAATCTAAATCGTTACTACCACTTTGAACCCCTTTTTGGGTATTATGCTTCCAAAAAAAATGAAAACTAGACATTTTCCTAAACAATTTGTACAATTTCAACGCATTAATAAACCACTATTCAACTAACCGAGTAAAATTTAGAAATTCCGAACGGATTTTCTTATCAGGGAAGTAAAAGATTGTCCCTACACTGGCATTTCTTACTGGGGGGCTAACTTTTGGTTGCATCCCCATTTTTGTAAAAGATTGTCCCTACACTGGCATTTCTTACTGGGGGGCTAACTTTTGGTTGCATCCCCATTTTTGTAAAAGAATGTCCCTACACTGGCATTTCTTACTGGGGGGCTAACTTTTGGTTGCATCCCCATTTTTGTAAAAGATTGTCCCTACACTGGCATTTCTTACTGGGGGGCTAACTTTTGGTTGCATCCCCATTTTTGTAAACATAGCATTTGGGTGAAAACATTTTACGATCTGCAGTTCTTTACGCACTGCTGCCTGAACCGCAGTTGTTCAGACATGCCGCATGGAAAACGTTTACCATCAAAAAAAATTCTCAGTTAAAAATGTTGCTCGGGCGGAATAATTGTGAAATACCTATATAAGTGCCCCCCTAGGCTACCCTTCTCCAACTTTGAAGATCTCAAAAAAGGGGATTCACTATGTGGGTGATCGGAAGATCTTTTGTACCTGTTGTATGGCAGTTATGACGGTTACACATTTTCAGGCATATCGTATTGCACCTTTGGTTAGGCTAGGCTTTTCTTCTCTGATCACCCACTTTGAGATGCCCCAATATTTTAGCACGCAAATATCATCCATCTCCTCACCGCGAACATGTATAGGCACTGTTTTGCGCAACGATTTGCCCAGCCACTTTGGCTCCACACTGCACGTGTAGTTGCCAGAGTCTTTGAACTGCACATTGGTTAGCACCAGTTCCCAGCACTTGCTGTACAATGAGAGCGGGCCAAGTATCATGCCGCGACTATGCTTGGTGCCATTGTGATACCAGTAGGCGGGGATGGTACGGGGGTCCAGGTTGATGCAGCACTTGAAAATGATATCGTCGCCCACATAGGGCGTGTCCTTGGTCACATTCAAATAGTACAAACTTAGCTCGTCTGAAACGTGCAGAAAACAATAAAAAAGTAAATAAAATAACAAAAATTAATAAATTATTATGAGTATGATATCGGAATATGAAAAAAATGCTAGACAAACATAAATTCAGAAACAAGTAGTAAAGTGATAGATATATAAAATATGTATCATGCAGAAAAGATTTCCAATAGTCGAAATATACTAAAACACCTTGAACGCCAGGACTTAACATACTAATGACAGCAGTTTGTCAGCGTGTCATATTGACTAGTCCTTCCTTCCTAGTTCTCCAAAGTTCACTTAAAAATGGAATCATGTGGCTTTACCAGTAGCGATGTTAACTTTTTAACGGTACTTGGGACAAAACGGAAAAGGGCTTACAACTGGACAGTATAAAACTTGAGAGCGAACAAAACAGTCATCGGCTTGTAACAAATAGCTTAAATCTGAGCATTTTGTGTAAATTTAAAACACTGAGTAAAATTAACTCTTTCAAGATCAACCCACTGAAGTAATAAAGCTAATCTAGTCCAATTAACTTTATACAAAAATAAGTTTCATAAAGTTGGATTCGCTATCAAAAAGCATGCGAACAAATAAAACTGAAAATAGTGACACAATTCAAACGTGAGAAAACAGTGCTACACTATTCATTCAAAATTAAATTCATGCAAAAAAAACTTTAAATTCAAGCAAGTTGTCTTTCGCATGCTATAGAATCAACCAGTGCGAAGAAAAACTATAATTATATCCAGCAAAAATGTTATCAACTCTCAAAATTCACAATTCAGGCACATATTATGCAAAATTTCAGGAGCTTATTCAAAATGACTATTAAAACACAATCACAGTCATCTTATGTTTCGGCGAGAAAAACTTACCCGGAACACAGACTTCGGTTTCGGCAGGCGGACAAATACACTTTCGTTCAACTTTATCACAGAAATACTGCTCCCCATTTTGGCGACGACACTGCTTATGCTTCCGACACTCGGATGGCACTTCTGCAAACAGAGACGGAACCAGTTTCACAAATGTTTCAAGTAAAGGGCAACAGGGCAACCTTCATGGTTGCCCTGTTCAACTTTGCCTATCCTTCGTAACCACCTCTTCGTTGTTAATTCCGAGTAGCTTTTATTTTTTTATGTGTTGAATCTGAATGCGTTGTCTTTTCCTTTTCCCTTATTATTATTGAGCTACTTGCATTGTGTGCTCTCCTATATGTTATTTCTGCTTACGTATTTTTTGTGTTTTGACAACTTCGAGTGCTGTTCTTTTTTGTTTTGTTTCCTAACATCTTATTGGTTGTTACATAAATAAACTCTTTACTCTTTACCCTTTAAAGCGTAAATTCAATTACCATAGTTACTGTCCAAAGCCGTCTAACCCAAAGCGGCACATTACGCTTACGTAATACTAACAGTATATAAAGCTTTTGGGACCAGTATACATCGGGACTCCTCAGTTATTTGTTGAATCATCTAAAGCTCATATATACAAGTTACTAATGGGGAGTGAATGGATGGGACACCCCCTTGACATTGTCTAAGGAAGCAATTCCACTCCCTCAGGCAAACGCTTAACCTGTTAGGTTCAGGTACGTTAAAATTACCTACGGAGACCCCCATCCCAGACAAAAATGGACCCACTTGCATGAATATAACACATTCTACAATACTGTCAATAGTTCAATACTCAATATCCAAGTAAATGCAACACGTACCCCCCAGGCAAGTTCTTGGGCACCAACACTGAGGCTCGGACTGAGTGAGCAATAGTTTGCCCCCCTCGCGGACTTGCCCGCTGACGCACTGAGAGGGTTTCATGCAACGTCCATCGCACTCGTCAGGGGGGGACACGTTGGACTCCACTGCAAGACTGCTAGCTGAAAAAAATGGAACGGGAATTTTCAATAAAATGCTGTTTAACATAGCAAGCAAACATAAGCCTATGTGGTGTGACTTTAACGTCCTCTTGCCAAACCTGTCAGTATATAAACAGCTTTTAATACTCAAAAATTACGTCTATATATATGTCTATATATATATATATATATATATATATATATATATATATATATATATATATATATATATATATATATATATATATATATATATATATATATATATATATATATATATATATATATATATATATACACGCATGGGCAACGCCTACACCCAGCCTACACTGGTGTAGGCTAGACCCACGCAAGGGTTAGTAAGGGACCCACGCAGGGTACGAGGGTGGGTGAAGCGCAATAACTGAGTAAGTGACCCACGCAGTAAGTGACCCACGCAGATGATGCGAAGCGACTGACTGCAGTGGCTGATTCCGTAACTAAGACCCACGCTGCCAATGGGAACGTATTGACTATTGACTGACTCCGTAAGTAAGACCCACGCTCACGCTGGAAGTGGGAACGTATTGACTGACCCCGTAAGTAAGACCGACGCTGGAAGCAGGAGCGTATTGACTGACTTCGTTCTAACTTTTTTCTTAGGGGCTACCGCTGCTTGACCCCTGCAACTCTGTGGCTTATATACTATTCCTTGTTATATTTTTCGTCGAAGCCTATGCATGTCTACAAGAGCACATTATGCTGCATTTACTACTCGATGTGACGTCCCATCTTTTGTTTGGAGTTTCCTGTCGGAAAACAATTCTAATATAATAACAAAACAACAATATAATATATTATATATAATATATATATACAACAAGTTCAGGCAGCCGACACCACGCAGCAATTTTTGTAATCATCAAAAACTATATAATCTGTGAAAAACTACAAAAACGACATCGATGCAAATTTATATACACAAGAAGTGGCAACTAAAACAAGTATTTCTAGCCAAATTTCCAATGGTTTGCTAAATGAAGTCGCCAAGACAACTCAGTAACTCACCAAGATTATGCCACGTTAATATACAAACCAGCGAGCAAAGCAGGAAATTGAAAACTTCCATTTTTTGTCGCAGGCTACAGAACCACTAGATGTGGAAACAGTGCCACGGACAAGACATGTCGAGGAAAAATCAAATCATTCTGTTTAACTCTGAAACAACAATGAGCCAATGCTAAAGTTTTTTAAAATACATCCCGTTCCTTGTGAAAAATTGGTCAGATTCACCAGAATTGTTCAGTTTTTGACAAAATTCAAACTGACCGATAATGCTGATAAGTTAACAGCAATGGCCTGTACAATTATGATTTCGGGCTTGAAAAACCAGAAAGCTCTAGTAAGATTAAATTAGGTATTGTATATATATATGTAGGTATATATACAATACGTATATAATATAGCAGGCGGGAAAAAACCCGCATTTTCATACTCCGTCACGTAGCTCATAGACTATATGTTTTCACGGGAAACCAAAAAAATCTGTCGTAGGCCTAACCTTGTTTTAAACGCTGGGACCGGTTTCATTTCGCTATCTCTTACCGTATTTTGGCGGGAAGCCAAATACTTGCCGGGGAAAAACCCCACTTGGGGGAAAAACCCATGTGGGGGAAAAACCGGTCAGACTGAAGCGGGGGGGGGGGGGGGAAATCATTTTCGATTCTAATTAGCTTCATACCCCATCTTTTAATAAAAATATGAAACCCCCATCGTCAGCCATGCCCCCAATCTGATCTCTAGCCCCCAAAATAGCTGTCGCCCCTTTTAATAAAAATCTGAAGTGAAATTATTGGTGTTAAAACCCTTAGGGGTGGAATAAGTCTGAAAAACGGCATTTTTTCGACTAATGATCCGCAGTCCCCCTATATCCCCCAAACCCAGGGGGGGTCAAAATTGAACGCTCTTTCGAATAGGCCAGGTTAGAAGTTTGTAGGATGTAAGCTTTAGCTGGAAATCAAACTTTGTCCAAAAATTAAACTTTACATAAAATTTTTTGCGCAAAATTGGATTTAATCAAAAATACTAAATCAAATGAAAACCTGTTGTTACCATTGAAAGAACAACTTCTAAGCTACTAAATGCTGAAAAAATTTTGTAATTCGGTTCAGGCTTTTAAAAGTTACAGAACTTTTCCTGAAGCCACCAGGACCAGGCTGACCGAAGCGTTACAGCACAAGTACGGTTCCGTAGAAGTTCCGGGCTATAGCTGCGAAATTTTTTAAAATATGAAGCTATTTGGGGTTTTTTAGTGCGGTAAAAATGTTTCTGATGCTTCTTAGATGGTTTTTCCTTCAATTTAGGCCTCAGGCTTAGGCTTAGTGCTTAGGTTAGGCTTAGGCTTAGTGCTTAGGCTGAGGCTTAGTGCTTATATATTCTCAGGCTTAGTAGGTGGGTCAGCAAAGGTTAGTCTTAGTTGCTTGCATCAAATAAAAGGACCCTTGCTATTGTGGAATTATAAATAAAGCTGCACTTTTAAACCAAACTTGCCTGTCAGTGCCAGCTTGGTGCTGAGCATCAGTGACGTTTTCAGATCGTTTTTATGGCATTCGATTTCATTAGATATCGCTACTTATATATGACTAATGAAAGAAAGAAATTTCTAAAGCCGACGGCTTTACAATACTGTTAAACAATAGCCGCCGTTCCTATGGGTTATTAACAAAACAAAATATATATAGATCAAAACGTAAAAGAGCATAAGGCAGCAAGCATACATAAATAGTGAATATTAATGAAAACGCAAAAAAAACCAGATTAGTAAGAACTAACTCACAAGGCGGGAGAGGACCGAATGGTGGTCACCTAACCCCCCGCCCCTTCAGAAAAATAGTCAGGTCTACATTTTGAATTGATTTTATAAAGGCATGAGTCGTACGCGCTGATACACAGGTTTCTGGGAGATAATTCCACATTTTGGAAAATCTATGCTGAAAGTAACTAGCAGCAATTTGGGAACTGGCACGAGGAACCTTCAGTTTTAAAAAATGTGAACGCAGACCAGAATTGGGAGCATATTCAAAGATAGAGTCAAAGTTTAGGTCAATATTTTGTCTGACGATATTGAATCCGAACATCAAGTCGGCAATTAGACGCCGATGTTCCAAACTTGAAAGACCTAAAGACGCAAGTCTGTCGGTATATGACAAGTGGCGAACAGCAGGTATGCGTTTAGTGAATGAACGCTGAACTTTCTCAATAACATCAATATCTTTTAACAAGTAAGGGGACCAGACTGGAGTAGCATATTCAAGCATGGGCCTTATACATACGTAATAAACATTTTAACAAGGAATTCTGTTTTCCGAGTTTTAAAACATCTAAAAATATTAGCAGACATACGTAACGCTTTCTTGGCAATAAGTTGACAGTGGGCAGAAAATTTCATATTTGCTGTTATCAGTATACCAAGATCAGTGACGGACGTTTTTGCATCTAATTTTGTATTGCCCAAAAATGATGATGCATATTGCAAATATGCATCATGCCCTAATGATGCATATTTTTCTAGAAAAATGTAATAAATTAAATGTCTACGCAAAAAGAAACTAAAACTTTTGATATGTAAGCTCAATTTAACTATGCATATTTCGCCTCTTTTTTTAGTTGGCAAAATTAAGATTTTTAGTATAAATGAGCTAAGTATGTTGCAAACAAAGCTGTATAAAGTATATTATTATTATGTGTTAATTTATGACGATCAAACTTAAGGCTGATATTACGACTGTATTGGTCATAATTTTCGATGATTAGTAGGGATGGAAGTCTCGGTCTTGGTCTCGGTCTCGGTCTCGTCAAAACCCGAGACTAGCCCAGTCTCGGTCTCGGTCTCGGTAGTCAAAAAGTCTCGGTTTGTACCCGGTCTCGGTTTTTCAAATCTGTGAAAAATTTTCCTGTGGTCCCCCCTTTGGTTTATATTTTTGGCAGGAATTTTTTTTCGAAAGTGTTCATTTCACCAAAATTTCACACCAAACAGTGAGATTCGGTCAATTTTTTTGAAAACAACTTTACCGCGCTTGTGTAGTTTATCAGTAAACACAGTATATACATACACAAAAATGTATATATGTTTATGATTAGGTTTCTTATTTCATATAATTTTTCAAGTCTATCTGTGTGATTATTATTATATTTTATTCTTTAGTATTAGTGTTTGGCTGGTCAACTTTTTTATGCCATTTGGTGGCTTCACATACTTAACTGTAATTTCCAATTAGTAGGAGTTTAGCAAAAAATCAAAAAAATCTGTGAAAGTTCAACTAAACGCACTACTAAGAACTATGCGGTGACACATGCAGTTCGGTATATAGATGAAAAGGGAAGACTCTACTCCAAACTAAAATTTAGTCTCAGGGGATTGAGGGGGCCGGTGCAGGTTCGGCGGGGGGGGGGAAATTCAAACGCATATTTTTCAATGTAAAAACACGTTTTTATAAGTTTTCGGACGCGCTGAGTTCATTTTTAGCACTTTCCAAGCAAAAAAACGTAGATTTACTGCTTTTCGAAAAAATTCAAAATTTGTCGAAAATCATCATTTTTTGACATTCAGGGGCTAATATTTTCGAAAATTTTCACCGATACAGTCGTAATATCAGTCTGAAGTTTAATCATCATAACGTAACTTATAATAATATATTTAATTCAGCTTTGTTTCCAAAATATTCTGCTCATTTATACCAAAAAATGTTAATTTTTTAAACTTATTTAATAGGCGAACTATGCATCGTTAAACTGAGCTCACATATCAATTGTTATTGTTTCTTTTTGCATAGACAATAAATTAACTACATTTTCCGACACAAAATAGCATTTTTAGTTAAAAGGAGCAATTTTTAATAATGAAGAATACCATAAAATACGAATTCAAAACGTCACTGCTGCTCAGCATCACGCTGGCGCTGACAGCCAATTTCGGTTCAAAAGCACAGCTTTGTTTATGATTCCACAGTAGCAAATATCCTTTTATTTGATGCAAGCAACTAAGACTAAGCCTTTCCTAACCCAAATACTAAGCCTGAGCCTAAGCACTAAGCCTCAGCCTAAGCCTAAGCACTAAGCCTCAGCCTAAGCCTAAGCACTAAGCCTAAGCCTAAGGCCTAAATTTAAGAAAAAACCTACTAAGAAACATCAGGAATAACTTTACCGCACTAAAAAACCCCAACTAGCTTCATATTTTGAAAAACTTTGTGGTTATAGCCCGGAATTCGTACTAAACCTTACGTGCGCTGTAACGCTTCAATCAGCCTGATCCTGGTAGCTTCAGAAAAAGTTTTGTAACTTTTCAAAGTCTGAACCGATTTGCAAAATTTTTTCAGCATTTAGTAGCTTAGAAGTTGCTCTTTCAATAGTAACAGCAGGTTTTCATTTGATTCAGTATTTTTAACTAAATCCAATTTTGCGCAAAAAATTTCATGTAAAGTTTAATTTTTTGACAAAGTTTGATTTCCAGCTAGAGCTTACATCCTACAAACTTCTAACCTAGCCTATTCGAAAGAGCGTTCAATTTTGACCCCCCCTAGGTTTGGGGGATATAGGGGGACTCCGGATCATTAGTCGAAAAAATGCCGTTTTTCCGACTTATTCCACCCCTAAGGGTTTTAACACCAATAATTTCAATCTAGATTTTTATTAAAAGGGGCGACAGCTATTTTGGGGGCTAGAGATCAGATTGGGGGCTTGGCTGACGATCAGGGTTCTATATTTTTATTAAAAGATGGGGTAGGAAGCGATTTATGGGCAAAAATAATTTCCCCCCCCCCGCCGAACCTTGACCGAGGGGGCCCCACTCACAGGGGTGTCACGCCGGAGGCAAAGAATGAAAGAGCGTCACGGCGCGCAGGTCTAATTTTTGAGCCAAACCTTTTCTATCTTAGGTGTATTTTAGCAGAACATTGGTAATTCCAGTACAATCGGAGCTATTTTTAACTAAATTCGAGCCAAACAGTGTCAAAATTTGCTATTTCCTGGCATGTACAAGGACAAATTGCGTCTGTTTTGGAACAGAGGTCAAAATTTCCCGATATTCAAGAGGACATGGTCCCACAGTCCCACACAAACGGGGGAAAGAACCAGCAATGTAACCAAAATTGTCGTGATGTAGCTGTTATTTATGCATAAGGTGTATGACCATGGTCTTGTAATATTACCTAAAAACTTGTAAAAAGTCATCAAATCGATAGGTAAAAAAATGACAAAAAATGACCTAAAGTCTCGGTTTTGGCGGTCTCGAAATTTGGTCTCGGTCTCGGTAGTCTCGGTTTCGTGGTCTCGGTCTCGGTCTCGGTCTCGGAAAAAAAACCGAAACTTCCATCCCTAATGATTAGCCCCAGTGTGTCGAAAAACGATGATTTTCGACAAAAATTGATTTTTTTCGAAAAGGTATAAATCAACGTTTTTTCGCTTGGAAAGTGCTAAAAATGAACTCAGCGCATGCGAAAATCTATAAAAACGTGTTTTCACGGTGAAAAAATATCAGTTTGAATTTCCCCCCCCCCCGCCTCAGTTGCACCGAAAAAACCCACCCCATAAATCACTCGAAGAGTGTTAGCGGTGGTGTTTCAACGCTATGGCACGTATTCGGAGTAGTAGAGGCCCCTGATGCCAAAACTATACGCAGATTTGCTATAACGTCTCAGGTACACAAGTTTGAAAACTGCCCTTCACAGCACATTATAAAATTTTCAATTTTCACATTTGAAAACAAAACACCTTTATTTCGCCTGAAAACGTTGAAAACAACTAAAAAGTTGCGATAACGCTTCAAATCAAATGCATGCAAAATTTGCAGTATATAGTCCGAAAATTTTGTTAATTATGTAACAAGTATTTCAGCTAAAATTCGGATGAGAATGATGAGAAACAGTGGCGTATCCAGGATTTCGCAAAGGGGGGGGGCCGCGACCGGGGGGGGGGGGTGCGGAGCAACTGTGAGCCACCGCCGATCAAAGGGGGTCTGGCGGAGACGGCAACCCTCGGACCTTTTTGTAATTGTAACCATCGATAAACTACAATAGTGAATCTGCAGCAAGCACTTAACTTTGCAGGGGTCTGGGGGCGGCAGCCCCCAGAAGTTGAAGCTTTTTTGAGATTTCAACCATCAAAATTGCATTGAAAATTGCACTTTTTACATGAAATAAAGAAATGTAGTGGATCTACAGCTAGCATTTAGCAATGCGGGGGTCTGGGGGCGGCAGCCCCCAGAAGTTTCAGCTTTTTTGAGGTTTTAACCATCGACATTGCAATGAAAACTACACTTTTTAAAGTTTTAGCTTTTTTGAGGTTTTAACCATCTACATTGCACTGACAACTGCACTTTTGACATAAAATAAACAAAAATATATAATTTTAAAATATTAAACATTATTATTTAAGCTCATGGATCAAAAAATAGGCCCAAGGGCCTATGACCTACGTTATATATAGTCGAGCGGGGAACAAAAGTCACGTCCATTTGGCGTAAAAGCCCGTTGTGTACAGCTGCGTACATAAGAGTTGGAGTGAATCTTTTTGTGCTATGGGCCAGCGTAGGCTATTTTATGGCTGCGTTCAAAAATTGGGGTTTTGCGATGATTTATCGTTGCAATATGCTTTTGCCAGGTGGCTTTTTCTGATCCGTCGTCAAGAACGACCGTTTCTGATGTGTGTTGCAATTTTAGGGTTGAAAATTGACACACGAGACGCGGATACACTTGCCGTTAGCAGATCATTATTCAAAGTTCCTAATGGTCGACTGTGGCTAATTTTATTATACAGAAACTATAAATTGGCCGAAAATTGCTAATATGTGTCGTTTTTAGCGTTAAAATAGCAATTAAATGCATTTTTAACGTTTTAAAACAAAGAAACCTCACCCCCCCTCCCCGAAATTTTTTGTGGCTACGCCACTGCAGATTGGTGTAATAATGCTTCAAAAATTAAAATTAACAAAAAGTGAAAAAATCGTAAAAAAAATACAAACAAAAAAATACAAACATGTATGCAGCAAAGCAAAAAATAGTATACTTTGTATTTAATTTTGTATTTTTTACCCTATCTAACTAAACAAACATGTGAGACATTAATCAATTAGCACAGAATATGATAATAGACCTGGCATATATATAGGCATGCACAAAGAAAAAAGGTATCTGAGCCGAAAAAACATCAACAGAATGGAAAAAACTTGGAGATTTTTTTAATTTTGAAGGTAGAATTTGTCAATTGTGGAGGTATCAGAAACACTTGTCAGCTTTTGAAGTTTCGGAAAGGGGGGGGGCTGCGACCCTCTAAGGGGGGGCTCAAATCGCTAAGGGGGGGGGCTGCAGCCCACCCAGCCCCCCCCCCCCCTAAATACGCCACTGATGAGAAATTTAGACCTTTTCAATGTGTTTTAAATTTGTATAAATTTAGCATAAAAACGTTGACAAATTTCGAATGAAATTGAGGTGGTAGTTACGTTTTCGACAGTTTTTATAACTTGCTATAACTTTTGATTGACTCAATAAAATTAGTAGCTGCCTTTTTCACGTTAAAGAACTCGATTAAAACCACACTCATGCACATTATTTAACTTAAATCTGCAACAAGCTTGTCAGCAGACACTGTTGAAGTAGTCGAATTTCGTGAATTTTTGCATTTTTCATGTTTTGCTTGTAAAATTGACAGTTTAATCCCAACTACTCTTATTCTTAGCACCAACATAGACAATAACAGGGTAAATTTTAATACAAAGTTTGGTGCATTTATATGATGCAGAAAAGTTACGGACCTTCAAATTTAAATTTTTTCAACACTTTTTTCATTTTTTTTTAAATTTTTCACTCAACACGCTGTATTAAAACGGATAAAAATGTTGACACATCAGAAACTGTGTAAAAAAACATGGAAAATAACGCATGAAAAGATTGCAACATCGAGACTTGAGATTTAGTCCACGGAAATACATTTTTAAAGAAATTTGTGAGTGAATTTGATGATTTGAGTGAATGTGACGTAATCTCAAAACGTGAAACGCGGAAAGATAAGTTTTGGCATCTAAATTGAAGGTTATTGACATGCCCGTGTGTCATTTTTTTCTTTTTTTAATAAACAGCCGTTTTGAACTAGCTATTTGAACATTTTTGAGCAAATTTCGTCAAGAAAAATAGATTTTCACGGAAATGCCTTCACAAGCCAGTGCATTTACACGTATGTAATGAATTTGAAAGGCTGAAAACACTAGCAGTTGTGTTTTACTGAAACGTAATTAAAAAATTTTGGTGTTTTATTGAGTGTGGTATAATTTTTTCGTGAACTAACGCAATACTTTCTGCATGAGACAGAAATATAGTGCGTGTGAATAAAAACGCAAATTTTCGGCTTGCGATTTTAAGGGGGCGCTCCGGGAAGCGTATTTACATAACGCACAACAGTTCTGCACTATGAAAAACGCACAGCGATTTTGCACCGACGAAAGCACAATGCACAACAGTTAGGCACTGAAAATTGCACAGCGATTTTGCACCTGCCAAAACATAGTGCACACCATTTTGACACTGAAATGTGCACAGCGATTTTGCACCTGCTACAACATAATGCACACCAGTTAGGCACTATATTATTTGAGTATAATATGCCACCGCAATTTAGAGACGCTCCCCCAATTTTAGCTAAAAGAATTCACGCTAGAGTATGCATATTAAGTGCGTTCATGCAAGTATAACGCACGCACGTAACATGTTCACCTCACGCACGCACCACTTATTTATTATTGACGACGCTGTAACCAAGTTTTATTTATTGATTTTAAATTTCTGCACAATATTCATTCGGATTAATTTATTTTTTTCCACATTGACACTTTATACTTTTGTTAAATACCGTCAATACTAGCTGTTTTCTGTATCAAAAACGGCACAAAAATACAAGCAAAATTTACTACTGCAAAAATAGAAAAATAGTGCGTCTGATAATGCACAAACACGGATCGTCGAGTGAGATTTGTTTTTTGTACACAAACTTTTTGTTCAGAGCACAAACTTTTGTAACAGATTAGAAAAAGACGGATCATAGCAGAACAAACTTAAACACCTGTTGCTCTGTGGCGCAACAGGAAAAAGTAGGTAGGGTTGCTAATTTTCATGTAAAAAGTCCGGACTTTTTTACACCTACTTTTTTACATTGTAAAAAGTGTAATAAAGTGTTAAAAAGTTTAAAAAACTGTAAAAAGTGTAAAAAAGTATTTTATCGCCTAGAATGGTGTTTAAACTCTTTCTAAACTGTTTGAGACCAGCTTAAAATTTGTGACCACCGATTGGTAACATGCTTTAATCATCTGTCGCTTGCTTATGTATTGTACGCAGATAAGCTGATTCTGTTATGTAAAATCAGAAAGAAGGAGGAGTCCCATAAATTGCCCCTAAATTGAGCCAGTAGCTATCTTTAAACGCTAGACAGAAGCGTGTCTACAAAGCAGTATATACAGACGTGTGAAGGACCCAAAGTTTTTGCACTGTGCACGACAAAATCCCATTGTGGACAAAACCATATTCTTGCGGTCAGCAGTAGTCACAAAATCTGACCCAAATGTTGGTTTCATTCCAAACAAGTTCCATTGTTGGTGGGTTTTCAAATGCTGGTTTTCTGCCGGTTTCGTTACACGCCGCACGGCCGTCGGAAAGCACGCCGCACGACCCGTCGAAAATGATGTCAAAATTTTGAATAATGCAATTCAAGCACCGCGTGGAAACCGATTGCACAGATTTATGTACCCACACACTAGACTGTAATACGCTGGAAAATTTTACATGTGTATTGTGTACCATAGTACCAAGAGTACATAATAGCGTCTCACTCTATGTAGAAGAAGAGTGAGACACTCTCCAGCGTGCCTGTGTTCTAGCACAGGCAGATGCGCTGGTCGTTTTCAGCCTACATGTTGACATTCTATGCAACATGTGACTGGCCAATCAGCGCGTAGATTCCCTGCGTAACACACTTTAGTATATAATCGCTTATGCGTTGATAAGCATTAAGATAGAGTTAAAAGCTTAATAACTCATTATTTATTCATAGTCTGCTTGCAAAAACATTAAAAAAGGTTTGCAAATACCTCTAGGGATATTTTGGCACACATTCAGCGAAATTGATGGAGAAACTTTTGAGATATAAACTTTTCTGAATTTCTTCAAAGTTTCTCAATCAATTTCGCTGAAAGTTTGCCAAAATATCCCCAAAGGTATTTGCAAACCTTTTTTAATGTTTTTACAAGCAGACTATGAATAAATAATGAGTTATTAGCCTTTATTCCTATTG
>JASANF010009581.1:0-11944 GCA_030248245.1 Trissonchulus sp. WLG1_4
CATGATGTGTTGTATCCTTTCCTTAAGCAAAACACAAAAACAATAATTTAGGCCCCGTCTCTTTACTCAAAACCTATTTGATGTTACACATGTACATTTAGCTATATATATTTAAGTATATTTGTAAATATTTTTTAGCTTATTAAATGAATTTGGAAATTTTGATACACAATTGATGATAGGTGTTGGATTCTATATTAGAGTAAATAGATTGAATTTACGAAAAAATATATTTCAAAAATATATTTGGCAGAACATTAGAATGTAGGAAATTATTAAATTATAATTAGGTAGTCTAGGTAGTCTAATGTGGTATCTCTATTAATGTATTAATGGATGTATTAGCTATGATATGCTTAGTGGCTGACTGCTATGTGTTTCCAAAAATTCTGAAAAAAAAAAAAGTTTTATTATTTTGAGAATGGATGAATTATCTATTAATAAAATATAAAATATAGATTGACAGAGAGTAAAATATATATATATATATAGTATATAGTTGCTAATTAAATATAAAAATATAAAAAATATCAAAGTGTTAAATTAGGTGTAAGTGTAAATAAATATAAACTAAAATATTTAGTGTAAAAGGTAATTTACTGTAGCTTGTAATTGAAACTATTGTATTCTAGGAAATATTAAACAAATATAGTTTGAAAAATATAGTTTGAAACAAAAAATATGAAACAGAGAGTAAATATCAAAAAAAATAAATTAGAGTAAATTATGAATTTTGGGTGAATTTCCAAAAAATAAATGAATGGTTAAACGAAAATATTTTGGCAGAACATCAAAAAATATAGTGGGCGAGATTGTTACACTTAACTAGGTGGTTAGTGGGGGGGGGGGGGGACCGTTCCTCGAATGGCGAGTCGTCAGTGGATTCATGAATGGCAGATTGAAATTTCATGTATATATAGAATAAAAACAAAAATTAACGCTTTATCAAAAATAAATATTGAAAAATAAGTTTTGTTATTTATTTTTTTTCTACAAAAACAGATATAGTTTTCAAAAAATAAATGATAGTGAATTTTCGTTCCTATGAAAACTGCGAAACAAAATATGATCGAAAAAATTTTGAAAATCCTTCGAAAAATTAGGTACTTTGTTTGTACAATATGGGTATTTATGTTCTCACTTATTGTTCGAGTAGTCTCTCGAATGGGAAATCATGAAGAATTTTGGGCAGACTCGAAAAATAGTTATGCTATATCCGGGGCTACCCAACTCGAAAATGCAGTAGATGCCTTTTCAAAATCACTAAAATATGGGGGTATCCTACTATTTTTAAAATTAAATTGTCCCGTTTATCAAATATCTATAATGGAAATTGTTTTCTTTATATCTATATTCAAGTCCAAAACTTCTGCTTTTGATTTGGGCATTTTTTGAATTTCTTATACTATTTGAGTAGGATGTCATTGTAATTACAATTACAATTACAATTACAATGTCATTGTAATTCAAAGTACTGATTGTTATCAAGCAACGTCTTACTGTCTTATTTATGTAACGCAAAAATGTTTATTTTGAATACTTCTATTTTTTTCCGTTGTACTGTTTTTTATATAAGTAAACTCATACCAAAATAAAATAGGTTGGCCAAAACGGACCACAGTCAGTGCCCATTGGTATACCTGATTAATTCCCAGTGAAAAGTACGATGGTTAGTTAAGCCCATTTTACTGTAGATCAGGGGGGTATCTCGTGAGACCGCGACGTCCGATGGTTTTGTGCCTATATGCTTTTCCATAGATCACGTCAACGCGCCGGTTTTCCGTTTTAAACAAGTTCAGTATGTCACCAAATGTCGGGCGTTCAATTTTCATAATTAACCCCGTACACAATCTGGTGAGCAAATCTCATACGTATTAACAGAGTGTCTGTTTTTAGCATTTAATGTCCAGGCACCAATCAAGTTGTCATTGCTATCTATTAATGATAAACGGACGAAAAATAGATTGAGTAAATATTTGGTGAATTTTTAGGTGAATTTTGGCAGAACATTAGAGTAAATTAATTAAATTTGGCAGAACATTAGAATAACTGTTTCGAAAAATATTTTGGCAGAAAAAAAAAAAAAAATATATTTGGGTTTTTAAAAATGAAAATTTAGAAGAAACTATAGTGCAAAAATATAGTGGTTAGAATTTTGGGCAACAGAGATTGTTACAACAAAAAAATATACTGTTTCTCCTAAAATATATTCTCAAAAAAAAATTAAAATTTAGATTGTTTAGTGTGGTAACAGTGCGAAAAAATATAGTGTACAAAAAATATACTGTGCGAAAAAAAAAAAAATATATATATTTTCTGGGAAACTGTTTATAGTAAGTACTGGTTGTACAATAAAGCTATTTGGGGCTTCACGACAAGGAATGAATGAATTAGTTTGTAGATTTTGCATAACATTATTTTGTTTTCTTTCCAGTTGAGAATTGTCTTGCTTGAATGGTGTATTATATTGCCAGTATATTCATAATAAAGGCATGAAATATTCTATATAAATGTTACGTTTCATTTTTGTTACGTATGCTTTCAAGGTATGATGCCATGTTTAAAATGTTACTAGCTGGACTTGAATTAGGTCCCAGGCATATCGATCGTAATTTCTAATTTTGGACTATATCAAGATTTCCTGTGATAATGTGCCAATGTGATACTTCAAAGCTAAAGGATAGGTCACATCAGCACATTATCACAGGAAATCTTGATATCGTCCAAAATTAGAAATTACGATCGATCCTTTCCTTGGGACCTAAGTTCAGAGTCCCAAAACCAGCTAATTATAACGATATTAAAACATGGCATATTACTACTTGAAAGCATACGTAACAAAAATGAAACGTGACATTTATATAGAATATTTCATGCCATGGATAGAAGCTATTATGAATATACTGGCAAATTATAATACACCATTCAAGCAAGACAATTACTTCAACTGGAGGAAGCCGAAATAAGATGTCTGCGAAATCTACAAACTAAATTCGTCACAGTTCCTGTCGATAAAGCTTCCCAAAATGTAGCTTTTATCTACAAACCATACTACTATAAACTTATTCAGAAAGAATTAGGAATGGACAACGCTGAACGCATCGACCAGCAGTTATGAATTAATAAATGAAACCCAGTCAGCTGTTCTTGCACTACACTGGAACAACATCTAATTTGCAACGGTTATGAAATCAATTTAGAAATACCATTTATGTACATTTTTTTGTTGTTATTGGCAGTATGCCTCTGTTGTACCATCTCAATTGCTTTTTGAAGTAAACACTTAGCACTTATCACTTATCATACCTAAATTTCATAAAAACCCGGTCTCCTTCAGACCCATTATTGCTAGCAGGCAAAGTATTTCAAAAAATATGTCGAAACGAATTGGTTTTGCTTCAAAGTTAATATTACATCGCTTAAAAAACTACTGTGATGCCATAAAACACAATACTAGACTGTTAACTACACAATACTAGACTGTTAACTAGTCCTTTCTGGTTAATAGATAGCAATGACAACTTGATTGAGTGCATGAAACATTTGAATGTAAAAAACAGAGCACTCTCTGTTAATACGTATGATTTCAGCAAGTTGTGTACCAGTTTAAGACATGATGAAATTGAACACACGTTTAGTAACATACTGAACTTGGTTTTTAAAACGGAAAACACACACATTAACATAATCTATGGAAAAGCCGTGTAGGGCACAAAACCATTCGGACATCACAGTTACTCACGAGATACCCTGATGTCGGACATAAAATGGCTCATTAACAAGTCATACTTTCACTTCGGGAATTTAACATGTAGATAAAAAATAGGTATACCAATGGGCACTGACTGTGGTCCGTTTTTAGCCAACCTATTTTTATTTTGGTATGAGTTTACTTATATAAAAAAGCAGTTACAAAACAGAGAATTCAAAGTACTCAAAAATTACAAACATGTTTTTCGTTACATTGATGACATAACGTTGCTTAATGACAATGACTCCTTTGAATTACAATGACATTGTAATTGTAATTGTAATTGTAATTACAATGACATCTACTCGAATAGTCTGAATTTGGAAAAAGTCAATACCACAAATCAGAAAGCAGAAGTTTTGGACTTGAATATTGATATAAAGGAAAACAATTTCAGTTATCAAATATTTGATAAACGGGACAAATTTAATTTTAAAATAGTGAAGTACCCCCATATTTTAAGTAATTTTTCTGAAAAGGCATCTTACTCAATTTTTCGAGCTGAGATAGCCCGGAATATATATCTAAGCAGTTCCTTAGACTCCTTTTTTTCGAGTCTGCCCAAAATTCTTCATGAATTTCGTTCGAGAGACTACTCGAACAATAAGTTGAGAAAACATTTTGATCTGGCTGTAAGAAAGAATCCATATTGCTACAAACGGAATTGCCTTAATTCGAAGGATTTTCCAAAAATTTTTCGAATTAAGCCATAGCTATTTATTTTTTCGCAGTTACCATAGGAATCGAAAATTCAGCTATAATACCGTTGAAGCATGAAACTATACGTGTGTTTTTGTTGTCACCTAGATTAGGCGATCTGCGACGAAACCAATTTTTCGATATTTTCATTTTTTCGTATAAAAAAGTTTAATTTTTGTTTTATTTCTATATATACATGAAATTTCAAAAGCATGTCCCTGGTTGATGAATCCACTGACGACTCGCCGTCTAACCAGAGGAACGGTCTGGACACGATCGCAAGCACCAACTAACCGCCTTAGTTAAGTATTAACAATCTCGCACTCATCTATTGATGTTCTTACTAACTTCGTTTAACCATATCCATTATTTTTCTGGAAATCACTTATAAAATTATTTTTAAGTCGTTTTCAAGTTATAATGCTTTACTTACTTTTTGTTCAACGTATTTATTTGTTTTTTCAAACTATCCTTTTTTTCAAACTATCTTGTTTTGAGATTTTTCCTGGGAATAATTGCGAGAATGTAGTCTGGATTACAACCAACAAGCAGCAGTAAATTTGCCTTTTTACGCTAGAAGAAACCGCGGTTATTTAGTTTACTCTTCTTTTTTACACTTTACACCTACTTTTTAACACTTTTTAACACTTCTTTTACACTTTTTTACATGTAAATTAGCAACTATATATATATATATATATATATATATATATATATATATATATATATAATATATATATATATATATATATATATATTTATATAATTAATAGATGATCATGGTCTCAGTAAGATAATATGAAACTAGCTACAGAGAAAAAACTGCTTGGAGAAACACCGTTGCATCAGTTATAAGCAGGTAGATTAGCAGTCAGCACTAAGCGGTCTGTAATCAGGGTAGGCACTATAGTGCCGTAAATTGCATTAGGATCGAGATACCACATTGCAGAACGAAATTAAACGAACGAAAAAGGTTTAATTCAGAATTTAATCAGGTTCAGTTACCGTACTGATTTTCAAATTACTTAGATGTTTAAAAATGTCCAACACAATTTCGTAATAAAACATCTTTTACAACTCTAATATAGAAAAATCCGACACTCCATTATCATCAATTGTGTATACAAAATTTCTAAATTAATTTTTTAATAACTAAAAAATTATGAAAGCAAACTGGCTTTGAATTGGTGTGTGCACTTGATGCTACATGCTGGCCTAATTTCAGTCAAATCGGTTTTTTTAAGTAAGATCAAGGACGGGGCCTGAATTATTGTTTTTGTGTTTTGTTAAGGGAGGATGACGATGCCGACGCCTCGGATGGAGAGGAGGAGATGGAGGAGTCGGAGAGGGCCAGTGGGTTCATGAGCATGCGCGGGCTGGAGGGGGACCGGGCCGTGGACGACCGCCGCAGGACCAGGGAACAGTTCCTGCACACCGAGCAAGGGGGTAAGGCGGGGGGGGGGGGGGGGGATGGGGGAGTGGGAGAGGGCCAGTGGGTTCATGAGCATGCGCGGGCTGGAGGGGGACCGGGCCGTTGACGACCGCCGCAGGACCAGGGAACAGTTCCTGCACACCGAGCAAGGGGGTAAGGCGGGGGGGACTAGGGGGGAGATGGGGGAGTCGGAGAGGGACAGGGGGTACATGAGCATGCGCGGGCTGGAGGGGGACCGGGCCGTGGACGACCGCCGCAGGACCAGGGAACAGTTCCTGCACACCGAGCAAGGGGGTAAGGCGGGGGGGGAGGACTAGGGGGGAGATAGGGGAGTGGGAGAGGGCCAGTGGGTTCGTGAGCATGCGCGGGCTGGAGGGGGACCGGGCCGTGGACGACCGCCGCAGGACCAGGCAACAGTTCCTGCACACCGAGCAAGGGGTTAAGGCGGGGGGGACTAGGGGGAGAAGATGGAGGGTCTGGGTAAAATCCAGCCCCAGCCCCAACTGGGTAAAATCCAGCCCCAGCCCCAACTAGGTGAAATCCAGCCCCAGCCCCAACTGGGTAAAATCCAGCCCCAGCCCAGACTGGGTACAATCCAGCCCCAGCCCCAACTAGGTAATTTCCAGCTCTAGCCCTGGCCCCAGCCTACGCGCCAGCCCCGACCCCCGGTTGGCCAAACCCATCACCGCAATCAAATAGGCAAACTTTTGATACTGTTACCGCATGGCCGAATCACCGCTATGCCGAAAAAGTTTTTGAAGCATAATTAGTCACTGATAGGGAACTGTATATATTGGAATTTCTGAAATCGTACTCAAAATTTAAGAAATGAACTTTATCATGCTAATATTTTCCAACACCAAACTTCAATTTCAGTTCTGCACATTTTCAACCAACTTTTTGGCTGTGTTCCGTCAAATTTTATTTGTATAACTTGTCACAGCTTGTCCGCCATTTTTTTAGTAACATTTTGCGTAAACTTTGATCAGTTTTCTGCCGATTTTTAGATAAATTTCAGTAAGCTTTATGTATTGTCTTTGCAGTTCAATTCAATTTCGATCGAATTCATGTATCTCATGCTAAGATTTCGTAATAATTTTGAATTTTTCTGTATTTTTCAACTTCGATAGATACCACTTGAGAAGAATAATGCATGTATGTAAGCTTCTAAGATAATTTCGGCCTAAAGCCCGGTTCATGCTCGTCCTTGTCCTTGTCCCTATCATTTTGTCCTTAGCGATTCCAAGAAAACTGCCTGGCCAAATAAGCCAATTTTTCACATGAATAAGGTTGCGGTCACTTGCAGATCATATGCAAAAAAGTAGCCGAAACGCTTGTGTAAATTTTTCACAGCAGCTGACTGAAATTTGTCCTTGTCCCTGTCCCTGTGTCCTTAAGGACAAGTATGAACCGGGCTTAAGGGAGATTCGGCCTACATACATAGCAGTGACACGACCAGTTGAAGCCCTGTATCATAGGTTGTTAGCCTATTTGATCGCGGTGCTGGGTTTCGCCAACTGGGGGCTGGGGCTGGGGCCAAGGCGAGAGCTGGAAATTACCTAGTTGGGGCTGGGGCTGGATTTTACCCATTTGGGGCTGGGGCTGGATTTTACCCAGTTGAGGCTGGGGCTGGATTTTACCCAGTCGGGGCTGGGCCTGGATTTTACCCATTTGGGGCTGGGGCTGGATTTTACCCATTTGGGGCTGGGGCTGGATTTTACCCAGTTGGGGTTGGGGCTGGCTTTTACCCAACTTGGGGCTAGATTTTACCCACTGTTACATTTGGGGCTGGGGCTGGGTTTTACGCACTTGGGGCTGGGGCTGGGTTTTACCAACACCCGAAGATGGATCGGAATCGTATATGCCTGATGGCGTGATCTAGCGTTATAGGTTTAGGCGCACCCAATTCTGGAAGCGCCAGTAACATAACCATTATATCCGACCCTGCACCAGGGTTTTTTTCAAAATCGTCACTGTGTAAATGTGTAACTTAAAAATTTGCTGTGTAAATTAAGGGTATGTTGTGTAAATTTTTAAAAGTCTGTATTTTGGCATTTTTAAGGTAAAAATTATTGTTTCGCACTTAAAAATACCATATTTTGACTTTGCGTCTCGAACTACGAAAGTAAAAATTATGAGGAATGAGATTAGAGTGTACCAGTGCACCCTAGTGCCGACTGCACCCGAAAAACGACTTAGCATGTGAATACGCAAGTTTACACAGAGGTGTGGCTATTTTGTCAGCCAGATCCTACACAGTTTTTAATTCTAGGTTTAAAACCAGCCCTACAGCTTTCAAAGTGCTTTGAACTTTGAAGTAATACATTATCAGGGTTGGCGCGATAGCGCCCAACCCTAGAATAGGAAAATTTAGCACTATTGCGGATTTTGAGAATTTGAACTTTTTGTAGCTCAAAATATAGAAGAGTTTTTATACGAATTTTTGTGTGTGTACACCCCTTGGCAATACCTAAGTGCTGGCAAAATTTCAGCCGGATCGGTCAAGTATTGTATGGGATACCCTCGGGAACCCCCCAAAATTCACGGAGTTTCGCTCTTTTTTTCCCAGAACTTTTCTCGCCGGTAGTTCGTCCGAGCAACACCATTTTTGGTTTTTCACATTTCGTATAGCCTGCAATAGACACGGAAAAAAAATGGTTTTGCTCGGGTGTTTCCGTAAGAGGCTGTGCTGGGAGAGGGGAAACCCCTTTTTTTGAGGTCCAGAAAATGACTCAAGTACCCAGGATCCTCTCTCTCCCCTTCTTTCACCCTTGGCGCGACCACTCTCCCTCCCCTGGGATTGCATTGTCGGAGGGGTCTAACCCACGCTTTCCCGACTATATGCATATATGGTAATACAAGATATCATACAGACAAGCTCAGCATGGCTGCTTTTTCATTTTCAAATGCTTATGAAACAATGAAAATAAAAACAGAATCCGTTTAAGGGCGGAAGCCTGCTGAAACTGGAGATTTTTTATTTTTGGTCAAAAATAAGACCTATTTCAAAAATAAGACCTATTTCCGTTAGCACAAAGCGGCCTCTGGCCGCAATCGCCACTTCGCGATTTTTTGTAATTTTAACAACCAAAATAGACGGTTTTATCAACTTTTGGGCGAAAATAGGGTTGTGTAAATCAGTGTGTATTTTTATATTTTTTTTAATTTGCGCCTAATACCCCTTACACCCCCTCCCTTATATATATATATATAAAATAGGTTTATATATATATATATATATATATATATATATATATATATATATATATATATATATATATATATATATATATATATCAGTGGCGGATCCAGGAATTTTTTTCGGGGGGGGGGGCGCGCCCCCCCACCAATCGGCCATTAGAAATACAAGACAATACAAATTTACTGGTGAGGGGGTCTGGGGGCGGCAGCCCCCAGAAGACAGACACCTTTACTGCTTTTGACCCCGGGACATACATGTATGAGGGGGGGATGGGGGGGACCCCCCCAAATCGAGGACCCGGGGGGGAGGGTCCCCAAAATTTGGGCAAAATTTTGAAAAAATGGCACTTTTTGGCGAAATTTTTAGAAAATTTTGCAAAACTTAGGGTATTTTTGGTCGATCTGGGGGGGAGCCGGGAGGGTCCCCAAAATTTGGCCGGAGAGGCCCCCCCCCAAAATTTTGACCCCGTTACATGTATGCCCCGGGATATACTCGAAAATCTGTATCTTTCATCAAAACACACAGTTGCGGGGGCCTGGGGGCGGCAGCCCCCAGAAGCCAGACACTTCTACGTTTTTTGACCCCGGGATATCCTATGAAATCTGCAAGTTTTATCAAAACACACAGTTGCGGGGGTCTGGGGGCGGCAGCCCCCAGAAGCCAGACACCTATTTAGGGAATTTTTTGATTTTTAGGCCAAATTTGGTCAATTGGAGACGTATCGAAAATTTTTTCCGGTTGGACCATAAAAACCAAAGGGCAACCCTTGTGTAAAATTTCAGTCGGAAACAGTTTCGGGAGGGGGGATTCCCCCCATCCCCCCCTGGCTACGCCCCTGTTGCTGTGGAGAGTTTTATTTTAAAACCGCTCCGTTCACTATGCAGCAATTAGCAAAACGATAGATTGAAATGCAAAAAAGTGAGTTTTTCAATTTTAGGTTGAATTCGGTCAAGTGGAAGTAGTATCAATTGTTGTTAACCACTGTTAAATAAACACACTGTCAGTTGCGTAGCCAGAAAAGAGGAATGACTTTTTGCAATGGGTTAAAATGCACTTTTTAGTAATTTTAACACTTAACTTCCCATGGCAAACGCAAGATCACTAAGCCACATTTTGCCGGGGTCTGAAGATTTTTCAATTTTTAGCCCGAATTTGGTCAACAAAAGACGTATCAGTATTTTTCCGACAGAAAAATTAAAAGAAAAGATGGCAACGTCACATCAGAGTATCATACAGTGTATTACACAAGTAAATGCAGCATAATGTACTCTAATAGGTAGACATGCATAGGCTTTGATGAAAGATAATACCAAGCACCAGTAAGCTAGAAAGTTGCGGGGGTCTGGGGGCGGCAGCCCCCATGAAAAAATTGGAGAAATTTTTTATTTTTAGAGGAAATTTGGTCAATTGGAGACGTATCGGAAATTTTTTCGGTCGGGCAATAAAAACCAAAGGGGGGACCCTTGTGTAAAATTTCAGTCAGAAAAAATTTGGGGGGGGGGCGCGCCCCCCCCGCGCCCCCCCCCCCCTGGATCCGCGCTTGATATATATATATATATAATATATATATATATATATATATATATATATATATATATATATATATATATATATATATATATATATATATATATATATATATATATGCCACTTCGCGAATTTTTGTAATTTTACAACCAAAATAGGCCGTTTCATCAGCTTTAGGGGAAAAATGGGGCTGTGTAAATCAGTGTGTATTTTTATTTTTGTCTGTGTAATCAGGCGGCCAATGTAAATACACCCTACTTTTTACACAAAAAAACCCTGTCGTAATGAATGTTTGCTGCAGATAGTGACCAAGAGCAAGGGAGTTTGACAGATGGGAACAGAGCACAGTCTGAAAAGTGGTGTAGCAACAGGTGGGTGAATACATTAATATTGTGGGTTCAAAATTTTTGGAGGGCCTCTCACGGCTGAAATTTTAGGGACCCTCCCTCTGTTTACGCTACATTTTGCAAAATTTTGTAAAATTTTTGTAAAAATCTCATTTTTCTGAATTTCGCCCAATTTTCGGGACTTTACTCGGCGGCTTCCTCAATTTGGGGGGTCCCACCCATCTACCGGCCCTCACGCATGTATCGATGGGTGCTCAATGTACTCGGTACTCGGCAGTGTCACTGAGCGACAGGTGGTCTCATTAAAATGATTACATTATTGAAACAAGAGGTGATAGTTTGGCTGTCATATTTTCTTGGAGTGCTCTATTATTGCTCGCTTGTGTTTTTCCCAATTTGTTAGTGCTTTAGGGCCAATTCCTAAAATGGACTTAACGGATTAAACTTAATTAAATCTGGAATTTGGAATTGGATTAGGATTTATAGGATTAGAGAAGTTTTAGACTGACTGAACGGACTTATTTAGTCCGATCCAATTCCTAAAATACCACCGGATTTAAGTTTTTAATCATTTCCAATCCTAAAATGTTTCGGATTAAACATGCTTCTGGACTTAATTAAGTCCGCTAGCAAAAGTAGATCAAAAAATGAATTTATCCGTTTAATATTCGGACTTAAACTACATGCAAATTGTAGGATTTTGAATCCGCGTAACGTTACGCGGATTTAATGAATTAAAGGCAGGGTGCGTCTCACTTAATTGCTTATAACTTTAGACTGCCTTAAGGTGCAGCACTCTGATAACCGAATTTTGGCAAATAAATTTTGGTCAAGTTTTCATTGGTTAACTCAAGAAGAAAAGTTGTTTCAATTCAAATTAGCTTTCATTTGATGTGCATAACGTAGAATTTTGTTAAACTTAAAATTTAACCAATTTCAAATGGGAAAAATCTTTTAAATCAATATACAAAAAAATTCTATATGGC
>JASANF010009586.1:0-59118 GCA_030248245.1 Trissonchulus sp. WLG1_4
ACTATAATTGCGCAAAATTTTGTAGAAAAATATCTTACCAGCATTTTATAATCGAATGCCGAAAAATTGGTTTTGTATTCATGCAGCCTATGTATATTTGAGTCTGCTGCTTCTGAAAATGGTTTCATGTGCTATTTTTTTGCACAGAACGCAATAGAATTGTTTTAATTTTTCATTACAACTAATAAAATTTACGTATCGTCTGTTTGGAAAACCTCAAAAAGCGTTGATGCACTGGCTTACTTGCTGAATTTGTGTAAAAGTCGAACAAAAACAGTAAATTGTCCAATTTTTTCCAAATTTTTTGCTATGGAGATATGCACGTCAAAACATCAGAAATAGTATTTTGGGCAGCTTTCCTTCAAGAATGATAGGTCATTTTGGCTGTTCTTAAAAAATACGGCCCAAATCCTTGATTCCCGGAGCGCCCCCTTAACTAAAAATTTCCCACCACAAACTAAAATTAAAAAAATGGCACCTTTGGAACATAATTGTGTTTAATTTGAGCTATCGATTGTTAACTTTGGTTAAGGCACCGTTGAGCTAGTCGTTTCAGAAATTAAACTAATTTTGCAAAATTTCAATTTTGATGCTGTCATAAAATTTGCTAAGGTGCTCCCAAAGCTCTCTAACTTTGCAAAAATAGGTGCCTGGGCCCCGTTGCATAAAAGTGAACAGTCAAACAGTGTCCAGCTGTTCAACTGTTAGAATGATAATGAACAGTGTTCACATTTCCGTTGCTAAGGTGGACTGTTCATTATCAGTGAAATCCTAACAGTGGTTTTAACAGTTGAGCAGTGTACGTAGTTCTCGTTTTGTTCGGCCAGGGTAGTGTTTTTAGACTTTTTGTGAATTATATTGACTTTTTCCTGTTGTACTGCTTTTTGTTTTCATGTATTGTACTTATGTATTTTTTGTTCTTACACATTAATTATATGCTAATTTTGTATTTTCAGAATGTCGAAGCAAAAAGAGGAACAAAAATTAATCTTTTTGAAATTAGTTAATGATTCCAAAGATCTTGGCTTCGCCAACGCCAGAACATGAGATTTCGGACAATCTGGAATCCGATGCTGACCTACCTTCGGCAGCAGTTGCACGGCCATCGCGCACTGACACACCAAGTTCGTCTGGCTACTCAACTCCGACGTTTTCAACGAGGAAAAGGGTGCCAACGAAGGCATCAAAAAAGTGTTTTCCTAGTGAAACTACTGAAAGTATCCCGCTAACAGAATATGATTCCTTACGTCGCACTAAGCTTGATTTGGAAAGTGAAGAACTACGGCTTCACTGTGAGAACTAAAATTGCAAAACGAAGGACTCAAAATGGGCAATGTCAAGAAAGTTCAGTATCTCTACTCTCCCATGCTAGGAATACAAAATCTGTAAAAACTGTTTATGGTAGTACAAACTGATCTCTTACTCTTCCTGTTGTTGATTTATTAACACATTTGAACTGACTCTTATTTGTTATCATGTCATTAAATTGTTGACTGTGACGTAGCTTGCGCATTTTATTTCTGCCGAATCCTAGGTTGCCAAAACTTTTTTATCAACGCCAACTTGTTATCATTAAAATTCCTACAACCCTCTTTTGATTAAAAGATTTAGCTTTTAGGGTTGATTCATACTTACAACCGTAATGTCTGTTCGCAGAGCTTAACGCAAGTTGTCATTGATTAATAGCTTGTGATCAGCTTATTGCGTAATTTCTAATAATTGAGAGGGCTGAGCGGATATGCAGCTGTAAGTATGAATCGGCCGTTACTTGCATCAAGTTTAACTACGAGGCTAATGTTGACTTCACTTTAATCTAACAAGTCTCCTACAAATCAGTCTAAAAAAGATCAATTATTGGACTACGACGATTTAGTTCGTCATCAACATCCACATTGTCAGTTGGTATTTCCTGCTCTAAGTTCACGTCTCCCACATTCATCGGTAAATTTTCATTGAAAGCTTGCTCGACATCCAACGGTCTGATGCAAATATTATTTATTTAAAAAAAAATTATTTATAAAATCGCTGTTAAAATTGCTGAAAACCTCAATTGAAAATTTTCAACGGACTTTTATACAATGGAAATATTTTGAACGGCAGTTTGATATGTTCCATACCAGTGGAGAAAATGTAGATTTCAACGGAGAATTTTTTAACGGCTGTCGAAATAAAAGACCGTTCAATTTTTTATAAAAATCAGCAAAACTTCAACGGCCGTTCAAATTTCAAATCTTTATACAATTGAAATTCTTTATACAATCGGGCCCAGGTCTGCTTAGGTTCGAGCGAGCAACAAATAAGGACATAGAATGAATTCTCAGCTACAGCCAAATGGGCCGTGTATACAAAATACTGATGTGCTGATCGAAATATTATCTTGTGGAAAATTGCATTCCACAGGCCAATGATGTAGGTAGACTCAAAATAGAATAAAAATTTTAACCATTGCTGAGCCATCTGTCACACACCGCTTAAAAGTTCATTATTTTAGTTTTAAGTGATTTATTAAATATTTAAATCATCTGGTGTGCTGCTGACCAATAGCCAATAGTTTATAGCAAAAATTACAATTAAAAAAAGAGTAAAAAAACTATTATATTTTCGAATTTCAATCAAATCAGTTAAAATCACTTGTCTATGTTTGACCAAAATAAGCCTAAAGGGGAGAAAATTTGTCAACGTCGGTCGGTGAGCTGTCAGAATCATGGCCAAAATCTATGAGTTTACGGAAAAAAGCCAAAAACCACTTGTTTGACAAAAATAAGCCGAAGTGGGAAACTTTTGCAAAAGTCAATGAGTTCAAAGGGCGTACATGCGCATTCTCGTAATTCGCTTTCTCGACAGTTCGACACTTCGCTTTCTCGTCAGATGCACTTCGCTTTCTCGACACATGTTTATCAAGAGGTGTATCAAGGGTATCAAGTACGGTAGAATCACCGTATCAAGGTGGATTACGGTAGAAACAAGGTAGATTGGTTACGTACATTACATATGTATAGGAAACAATTAAAGAAATTGTATTCAACTTGCCATTTGACCTTTCTTACACATGTTGTTTTGATAAACCCAACCCACAAAAATTTTGGCCATAAGGCCATTTTAGTCACATTTTCCACTCTCCGCAAAATGGCGGATCTAAATTTTGATGAAATTCGTATATCTACAAGGAAAAATGGTGGCACTGGCTACTATATTGATAGTTGTTTTTGTGAAAGAGCGTGAACGGAATGGAAAAGTTTATCTCCGCTGTCAGCAATACAAATCCTGCAGTGCCCGAGCAATTGTTAACCTGGCAAATCCCCCAGTCGATTCTCTAGTGATAGCTGCCTTTTGGAAAATTATCTGACTTTTTTATCATATTGCGGTGTGAATTTCATAGTATATTGCATGAAAATGTGTTAAATAAATATGAAATAATGTAAGTATAATGTAATAGTAGTAAAATGTAACAATAATAATACTATTAACAAAGCATTAAACTAGGCAGTAGGTAGGTACGTAAGACAGTTGCTACCGTATTCCACTAAGACGGTGAAAGTTTAAAGTGACGAGAAAGCGAATTGTGTCTGACGAGAAAGCGAAGTGTCGAGAAAGCGAATTACGAGAATGCGCATGTTCACCGGGTTTTGCGGACTTTTGTGTAATGTACTTTAGTTCAAAAAGAAATGTTACATAAATGTGACGTAATCTGTTCAAAGCTATAAATTTAATTCACTTATGTCACTATGTATGTAGCTATTGATTTCTGGAGTGCCATTTCGGACCAAACGCTCTAATAAACCCTTTTAAATGCTAAAATATGAAAGAAAATTTTATAAAGCTAAACTAAAGCTTGTTTATCTGTAAAAAATAGCCGCAAAATTTTTTGAACTGTAGAAAAATTGAAATTTTTGAAATTTAGTTTCAACTAAAGCTGAAACTTTAGAGATGATGTAATATTTGCAACTAAACAAACATTACGGGTGGTTTCGCAAAGGTGGTTTTACTAAACCATGGTTTTACGTACGTGTTTATATGATTTGCACATAATTTCATTACGAAATGTCGCCTGATTCGTTACGAATTTCGTAGATTTTTTTAAACCATGGCTCAGCTGAAATTTCAGCAAAACAGAGACCTGCTGTGCTGCAGGTTTCAAATTTCAACTGCGCTAAAACCACGGTTTTAGAAAAGCTATGAAATTCGTAGCGAATCGAACGATATTTCGTAATGAAATTATGTGCAAATCATATAACAACGTACGTAAGACCATGGTTTAGTAAAACCACCTTCGTGAAATCCACCTTAAGGGTTGCGGGACCTCTACTTGCGGACTCGATCCAACCCGTTTTCAAATGTCATGGACCCTAAGTTAGTCACAAAATGTTAGCCGCACCATAAAAATACCTAAGCCTTCAAATGAAATAAACCATGGCAGGTTCGGTAGCAAAACTTAAATGCACAGACAGAAATGTAACAAACCATTGATGATCAAGGAGAAATATGATGGAACCGGTTGGAACCGGCACCATGCCGGTTCCGGTTCCAAAATTGCTGCCGGTTCGGTTCCGGTTCCATCCGGTTCCAGTGGAACCGATCCCAGCTCTAGTTTATAGACTCTTGATAATGCATACTGCAGTTTCATCAGACATCTACTTCTAGCCCGGATTACAGCAGCTGCAGCCGTCAGCAGGACGGTTTAAGGTGGTAGTGTCGCCAAAGCAGTTTTGCTCATGGGCTGAAAATGAGAACTTTTTGCTTTGAAATTGTACGTTCACTGAGAAACTAGTGAAATGCCATATGGTGTCAAATAAATAGTGCCAGACACTGGACCACCAATATCTACCATTATTTTTAACCAATCACGATTTGTGAGCCAGACATCACACAATAGAGACATAAAAGTTCAAAAAATCAAGCCAGATATTAGATCGGCCAGCTTGTGAAGTACATGTAATGTTTTGACGCACAATTTTTTGCCACAAATAAGAAAAATGAAAAATGAAGGTTCTTTTTTCTTTTGATTTCAAAATAAGTGTCTAATTTTTTCACAATTTATCATTATTGCAGTGAGTACTTTACAGGTTACGCACAGTTTCACAGTTCAAACAGGCATTACTCCACAAACCACTAGGCAATTTGCACTAAATTTTGTGTTCATAAACTAGAGCTTATGTGCTTTTATTTTATGTAAAAAATCTAAACAAAAAGTTTTTTAATTGTGACGAAATTATCGAATGTGAATAGGATTTCAAAACGTCATTTTTCCGACTTTGCGACCTCACTGCTAACTGTATGCTCCACCAATTTTTCTGAAACTTGGCAAAAATATTTGCCTTGAAACATACTTTTAGAATATATAAAGAACAATGACCTATCTTTCACTGAAAAAGTTTTATAGTCGCGCAAAATCGACTGCTTTCGCGACACTACCCCCTTAAGCAAGATGAAGATACACCAGCTGTTGGTTGTTGACTTTGCTGTTTAGTCAGCGAGCGAGTCCGTTGAAGCGAAAGTATAGAATTATTAGACAGTAACTAGTCTAGTAGAGTACAGTTAGTATGCTTTGTCTTCCTATGCGGCCAATCAGAAACGAGCAGCTGTTCACATGCTCTAATCAAGGCGCACTCAATGCAATTACTGCCTGACTGCTGGTTGGAACACCTGCACAAGCAGAACTTGTTTCTTAACTTGATTCAAGCTAATGTTATTGATGGTCGGGTTAACTTCTACTTTGAAGCTGTTTCTTCTCGTTAGCAGTTTATAGTTTACTATATAAATGGTCTTAGTTTTCGTTCAATTGCCCTATAATGGGTAAACTTAACTCCAATAAAACAACAGAAAAACAATTTTGTTTATTATGATTCAAAGGTTATAAATGTTACAAAATGCACCAATCGTGTATCTTACAATTCATTTTTGCACAAAACAAGCAATATTATGGTAACTAAACACAAAGGCTTACCAAGTTAAAAGTGATCAACTTTCAAACTAAATTTTCCGGAAAACTAGAAAATTAAAATACTCCTTTCAAAAAACAACTCATTTCAAACTGCACATACCATTTTAGTAGCTGAGAAATAACTTTGTTATATTATATACAATGTATAAAAACAGGTTTGACAAAAAACAACCATATATAACCAATAACGAAAAACAACAAAAACATGCTCGCAGCAACGTCCAGTTCTGGTAAACGCAGTCATTGTCCGACAATCTCATCAGTTTCTTATATAATGGTCCATATTTGACATTAAAACTTTAAGCTTCGATTCATACTTACAACCGTATATTCGTTCGTCCAGCAAAATTACGAAATAATCACCACTAATAGTGTACAAGATCAACTTATTGTGGCGTGACTATTAGCCTGAGCGTAAGGTCTAATTACCACTAGGCGGAAATGAGAAACTGTAGAATTTAGAACTAAGGTTCGATTTAAGAAACAAAAGATATTCCCACTAAATAATAAAACCTTCTATTATTTTCTGTAGTACATTAATCATTACAAAATTTACTTGGCATTACTGAGTTTTTTTATTTTCTGCCTCATGCACGATTTACAGCTATGTCTTTTTAGTCGGTAATATTAAGAAAGAAAAACCCCACAAGCGGATCTTATCCACTATTCCTGCGGTGACTATTTCGTAAGTTTGCCGGCTGAACGGACATACGGCTGTAAGTATGAATCAACATTGACAGGCAGTCGAAGACCGTTGCTAAATTATACATTTTATAAATAACAAAAACAATACACAAAATTATCTTCAAAACTTCAAAACTAGATTTGATATAGCGGATTAAATTTAAAATTATTCGGTTGATTACACAGTCCAGATTAAAAGTTAAAGATTTAAAATAAATCCGCTAAGCCAAATTTACAATGATAATGAAACGTGTCTTTAATTACAACAATTTCGCGGATATAAACATTCAAAAAATAACTTTTACTCAGTATATATATATACTTACTCAAAGTATATTTTCAATACTAATTTAGCAGCTCTGTAATGTAGAAAATGTATGTAACAAAAGTAAGCCGCTTGAAAAAAATTCAGTTCAAGGCTCAAAAAGTGTCTTATCTAATATATTCACAACAACAGGTTGCCTTTAGTTCCCCAAGGATCGACAGCCCCAATAATTCCATAAACAGTCTATACAACAATCAACAAACGTAAACACCAGCATGCATGCAGGTTTGGGTTTGGAAGGGGGGCTTGTTCTGAATTTACCAAATTTAGGAGGGGGGCTGCCCGGATAGCTGTGACCCGTCGTTCCATAAGAGAGGGGTTGCTAAAGTTGCTAAACGCTAAAACGCTATATTCCACTTCGCCCCCAGACCTCATAAAGTACATCTGTGCTTAACAATGTTTTTTCATAAATATTTCACAAATTCACAAATTCATATTCATAAATTTCACAACACAATTTCATAGTTGATGGTTGGTTGTACCTCTGCCCGTTCTATTGAATCTATAAATAAAAAACATAACTAAACATAATAACTGAAACAGGCATAAACTACAATAAAATAATAATTACTAAACCATACACGGATAAGTAGGAACCAGGCTGTACGGACAAAGGAAATTTCATTTTAATTTAGCGGACTTCAATATTGGAATTGAAAAACAAAGATTTGTACATTTTCTTGAAACAGGAAAGTTTAGTAGATCGTTAGTTAAGCCCGGTTCATGCTTGTCCTTAAGGACACAGGGACAGGGACAAGTTTCAGTCAGCTGCTGTGAAAAATCTAAAAATTTTAGCTATTTGTATATGGTCTAGAAGTAACCGTAACTATCGTCATGCAAAAAATTGGCATATTTGAATATGAAGCTGGGTTTTTTTTCGCCAGAAGGTTTTAACAAAGTGGCTAAAAGGTCTGAAAATCTTTTAGCCAATATTAAAATTTTTTAGCGATGTTTTCAAAGCATTTATTTAGCTTCAATTTACTTCAATTTGAATTTTTTCACAATACTAAGCAGTGGCATACCCAGAAAAAAATTTCGGAGAGGAAATATATACTTGGAAATAATGAATTAAAATGCATTTTTTGCAATTTTAACGCAAAAATTCGCATTGCAAATGTAAGACCATTAAGCCACAGAGTCGCAAGGATTTGGCGGCTACCGCCTCCAAAAAAAAGTTAGTTAATTTTGATTTTTGGATCACATTTTTGGTCAATTAGAGACGTATCAGAAATTTTTTCCGACAGGAAAGTTAAAACAAAATATGTGAACAGTTAACGTCACATCAGACAGTATACTGCATAATTGTCGTATTTTGGCGTTTTCGAACCGCATGAACCAGCAAGTGTCTGGGTCTGGCATTGGTACTGTAGCAGTTCCCGGGCGAGGCCGAAAATTTTTTGAATTATTCCGAAATGCCCACGTTTGACCTTGACGGATCGGAATGACTCACCATCACCGAACGTGGTTTGCGAAAGTTTTCAGTAAACGAAGTACTTAAAAAACTGATGCTGAAAAATTGAACAACAGAAAGAAAAAATACTTGACTGGATCACTATGTTAAGTGAAACATTGTAACATTGTTGCAGATAGGCGTAAATTGTAGTCACAAGGGAATTTTTTTATCTAATGGAAAAAACGGTCAATTGGGAACGCATAGGAAAATTTTTTGAATTTTGGACAAAATTTGGTGAATTAGAGAGTAAATCAGAAACTTTTCATGCCGAATTTGTTTTAGCAAATTGGCTAAAACGACCAAAAAAGTCTTAGCAAACTCTCGCAAATTTTCGCCAATGCTAACGTTTTGGCCCAAAAAAACCCAGATAAGAAATTTTTCTAAAATTCCTTAAGGACAAGACGATAGGGACAAGGACAACGACAAGGACAAGTATGAACCGGGCTTTAGTACACGTAACGCGTACTCGTTCGACTAACCTAGAATCCATTTTTCATTTACACACGCGGTGTCGCCTTTGAGGCTTCGTTTCCCCACGCTGATATCTGCTCGAATGAGACTGTTGCAAATCTGAAAATATTTCAGTCAGTTTGAAACGTCTTTGCATCAACGATTCTAACAGTGACACGCCCTATGGACCAGAATTCAGAAGTACATTACAAACTTGATGTTGCATAAGCATAACAAATTTCAGAGAAATAATTTTGTACGAAATTTTTACAAGTAGTGATTATTCTTTATTCAATACTCAACTATTCGATGAATAACGAATAACGCTGTTTACAGCCACATCATAATAGCAGCGTTATATAATTATGCTTAATCCCAATATAATTATGCTTAATGCCAATATAATTATGTTTAATCCCAATTATTCTTAGCATGGTTTTAGTCGATCGAATTAAAAAATCCAAACTATTCGCCTTCTCTGGTCAAATAATATACGCCATCCCTAAATCTGATGACAAACTAACTACTCAATGGAAACACGCTCGACATTATTATGTCTCTTTGACGCGTTTAGCGATCCAATACTGCGTACTGCGTATACGCATGTTGCGTATTTCCTAACTGTCCTTACTTTTGCGCCACAGAGACGCAACAGTTCCAGGAGGTCGTCTCTGGGAGGACTGGTGTTGCGGTCGACGTAGACAGTGCCGGACTGAGAAAACAGGGTCGACAGTGAGTCTAGAGACTTTCGAGAAAGCTGAAAATTAAAAAAATGCAAAAAACGACTTATTGTTGTATTTTTATTTTTCGTATTTTACTGCATAAAAACCAATTTTATACTAGTCCATTTGTAATATTGTCGGCAAGCAAAGAGTTTGAATGACTATAACGAAGTGAAAAAAACTGATTTGTCGTTAGACAACACTACAAGTCACAAGGTTATAAAAGCAAAAAAAATCACGTCAATTATTATTACCGAGACTAAATTAGCTGAATAAGTAAAATACCGGGTGACACAATCTCTGGTTTAATCTAGATAGCTAGTAGATTTTTAGTGAGAAGCAGCTCAAATATAATACAAAATATAATTCTGACCTGTGCAGCCGGATACAGGTGACTCATTTCATATTCTTCTTCTTTCAGCCAATGCCCAGACTCAACCGAACAAATCACCTACAAAAGCACAAAACAGAACCACATACAAGAAAATATGCTGTATATGCCGCTCAGCTAATGCGATAAATAAAAAGTAGCCTGTATCTTGGGATTTGGGGAAATCTCAAAAATTTAATTTCTACTATCTTAACACAATTAATGTACATTTATGGGCTGTTTTGAGTATTTTAACAATTTTTTAAAACCAGAAAAAACTAGTGTAAAAACTTTTTCCTGTCGCTACCTCAGTAGCGACAGGACTTTACATTTGTTTTGCCCTACGTAAATTGCACGTCTTACATGTAATCACTGTGGCAAACTTGTGAGCGTGTTTGTGTGTAATTTTTCTGTAATGTGTGTGTGTGAGCTGGCCCAGGCGGCCAGCCAGCTAGCTTCGGTTTGTTGTTGCTAGCTAGCTTACTGTAGGGCCGAAATGGCAAAATTAGTCGTTTTCTATTGTTCTTTAAAGCCCTAAACATTATTTTTTATTGACTGACGCTTCAATTATCGAAAACTAGGTAAAATGCATTTAATTACCTACTTCCAGAATTCTTCAAAACAAGCAGCAACAAAAAAGTCATCCCAAAACTAAGTAAAACGCACCTTGGCGGCAGTTTCAAACAGATGTATTCGAAAACAAGGGTTTAATCAGAAAATCGTAATTATATTGGCATAACAGTTTTATTGGTACCTCAAGTACGCCTTTATTACAGTGTCGTTTATTCTGCAAGCTTCATGTTTAAGTAGGGGTTGCTGTGCAAAACTTAGTCAATCAGAGACTAATTTCAGGTGCATGAGCTAAACTGAAAGACTGAAACAGATTGCATTTACAACTGTGAGTCTTACTAGCTTATAGACGCGAATATATACGGACAGGTATAAACCAAACTTAAGCATTTTATAGCATGGTGTAAATTTGTAAGCCATAAATGCACCGTGTTTTTTTTCGCAAACACCTTGATTTAATAGCTACACAGAACATGCACTAACCGAACAGATATTTGTTTTTGCTAAGGCCCTGTGGTGGTTTGGTTCGTCGGAATTTGTGCCTTAGGTTGGGTAAATTCAAGGCATTCACACATCTCAAGCTGCAGAAACCTGGGGTGAGTTATCAGTCACGTCAGAAAACCATGTGTGGGTCGAATGAGGTAGACTTAGAGAAAAGAAAAATATTTGGGGCTGACAGAGTTGGGGGTTCTGTTGGGTGCAGTGTTGTTAAGCATTCTCCAAGTCCACACAAAAGTCCCAGGCTCGATCCTCTACACCATTTTTTTCTTTTTTCTTTCACAAAATAGGGAAATCCTTCTTCTGTTGAAAGAAAGAGGATGCCCCAATTTAGAAAGAAGAAAGAAATGGAGGCGCCGGGAATCGAACCCGGGCCGCCTGCTTCGAAGTCAAGCATGCTAACCACTACACCACAGCCCCAGCGTCTCATAGGCCCTAATTCTCATTTACAACAGGGTCCCCCCTTCGAACATCGTTGCGACCCTGCAACGATACTCGGTCGATACTCATGCTCCCGGGGCGAACCCGATGCCTCAACGGCGGAGCACATTCACACGTAGGCCTCCAAGCCTACTTCAATCATACCACACTCAGGGTTTCCTGGCTCACCCGCAACCACAGGGTTTCTCGATCGACCCGGAGCGATTCCCAACCAATACCGAGGGTTTTCTCCGGTTCACCCCTAACCGAAACCGAGGGTTTTTCGGATTACCCATAACCGAGGGACCAATCAGAAAAAGACTATGTACACATCCATACAGCACACAGCACGAGTACCGTAAGGGTTGAAGTGCCAACCTCAACCCAGGGCATGGGGCTCCTAACCCACCTCCGAAGACGGTTCGGGGATAGGGCTGTCCTGAGGACCTCTCCGTCCTGTCACGGTCGCCACTATGTTGTATAGAAAGAGGATGCCCCAATTTAGAAAGAAGAAAGAAATGGAGGCGCCGGGAATCGAACCCGGGCCGCCTGCTTCGAAGTCAAGCATGCTAACCACTACACCACAGCCCCCGAGTCTCATAGGAATTAATTCTCATTTACAACACTTCAACATAATTATTTAAAACTAAATTCGTAAAATTAACGTAAAATTTAGAAACGTTTTAAAAAAATACCGAAAAACTTTAGTAAAAGTTGAACTAATGTGAGCGACAGGTTAAACTTCCTTTGAAGGGATTTCTTCCAGCTGATGTCTATTCTACCGATTAGGTATATGTTGCACTAACTGTTGGTCCTGACTTCAATTATGCTGTGACCGTGGATCAAAACTCAATAAATTTTGCATAAAATTGCTGCTTGTTTATGGCACAATTTGTCAAATTTTAATATTGAGAAACCACTATTATTCTCCGATGCCAAACTTTCAAAATGAAGGAATATCAAGAGTACATAATTTTAGTATTTCACGTCTGTAAAAATACGGTAAATCTGTGCAATCAACCGATACAAAACCTCAGACAGATTGGTGATGTATATATTCACAACCAATTGCCCCACTGCCCTAAAAAGGTGGGGTCAGTAGCTAGCTCGTAGCTTATTTAACACGCTTTTCCACAGCATATGTTTCTAATACTGAATTACGGAGGGGCTCACGTTTGTTCTATACTGGGGTGGGAATTGTGGGGGGGCCCTCTTCTGCCAAATTTAGGCAACCTTCTCTCTCCTGATTGACATTGACAAAATACATCAAATTTCGCGTAACTATCAAAAAAGGCCCCTTTACCCTTTCACCCACTTTTGCTCGTATTCTCTGGACCCTACTACTCCCCAAAACCACAATCCTACAATCTCACACGTATGTATGTATACTATTATGTACTCTTGTAAATCACTGCACCAAGAGTACATAACAGTGTTGTCATTCTATAGAACAATAGAGTGAAACACAATTATGTCCTCTTGGCCGTACCCATTCGAGCGAGAGCACCCAGCACCCCCTGGCGATGGCTCTTAGGATGTTGAGCGTGCGTCGTTGCTCCTGGTTGCAGATCACGTGACTGGTTCGGGGGCCCACCTCGGGCTCGCACATGAACCCGCCTAGAGCCTTCAGCACACCGCACACAATGTCACGTTCGCTAAAAAATAGTTAAAAAAATAAAAAAATATTTTTCACGCATGGTCTTACATGTGCGTGGCACGGTTTTACCCCAGCTACACCCGATATTTCAAACAGGGCACATTTATATAGCAAGTTTTGAAAACTTCTGTGATAGCACAAGGCGCTATTTTAACCCAATTTTAAAATTTAATGGCGCTTTTCGCGGACGTACAAAAAATAATAATTTATTAGCTTAACGTTACAATAGCTATATGAGCGAATTGGAGGTTGGACACTTGTAAAATTTTAAAATGCAACACTTCTAAAAAGTTGGAGGAAGGAAAACATTGGATTAGTAATGTGTATTTTTAACTAAAGACTAATAAATTCTTAAAATGAATTAAATTAAAATTTAACTAACAACTAATTTTCATGTTGAGATAGACATTGTGCACAAGCGGAACGTCTTATTAACAATAATTGCTGTGGCATATTTTAAAAGAATTTCTTATCGATGTAGAGTTCTTGACTAACAAACGCAATCGAATCCGCAAATCATTACTCACTATTAAGTAATATAAAGTTTACTGAACAATTACTGCGGGCATTTTGATACGTGAAATTAACGAAACTAAAATGTTTTCTAATCATTATGATTAATAAAAAAATGAGAAGAGTTTTTTTTGCTAGCACAAGGGTAATTATCGCAAAACCCAGAGACAAAACAAGTGGTATGAACTTGCGACGAATCACGGGTTAGGTTCGTATCCCAGGCGCCAACATTTTTAAGCCTTACCTATTCCCCCACCGCAAAAATTCTTCACACATCTTACCTCCGATGCAAATTTGTCATGACCAAACCAGTCAATGGTTTGGTTTTCTGTATTTTAGGTTTCGGCGGCGGGATTACCATCGCAGCCAGCGTCTCATTTTCCACTCTAGACTCCGTCTCAAAAACACTATCACTGCCAAGCCGCAATGATTCTTTCTCCAGTCCATCCAAAGCCGAGCTGCTATTGTTGCTGCCACTGCTAGATGAGGAAAAATTTAATATAGACGAGAAATTTTCCAGCGCATCAAATCGCGTAGGCACCGGTTTCGGCTTTCCGCTCGATTTCAGCTGGCTGCGTTTGGGCGGCGTTCGATTTCCTTTGCGAAAAACGCTCGGCAGTCGTTTTTGTCGACTCGCGCTGGTGATTTTGGTGGACCAGGCCACTTTCCGACCCCCCCGCTCGGGCAAAACGCTCGCCACCAGTCGCAAACTATCCGCAGACGAACAACCACCGCTCGAAGATTGTCCCGAAACCGAAGGAAGTGACTCGGGAGTTTTGTGACTATCAGCCACTGGCGTGGTTGTGCGGCCTGTGGTCGCAGTGCTGCTGAGAAGTCGTCGTTTGAGGGCCGAGGGGGGAATTGGATTCTGGGCACCGCGCTTGCCGTGCAGCGAAGCCCGGAATAGTTTTCGTTTTTCGTCATCCAACGCCGTAACCATGGCTCGCACGTTGGACACTATTTCCTAGAAAACACATTTTTCTATTATTTCTTTATGTTATTTTTTGTCACAAATAACGCAGAAGAACAATTTACTTGCAGCCCGATCGTCCATATTGTGAAGGGGATAGGCACATCATAGCAGCACATAAACTAGGGCTACCCGCCCCTCCACCCTGGGTACAGAATCCTCCTCTTGTAAGCCAAGTAAAATAATCTCTAGGTTGGCTCTAGCCAAAAGTGAACGCAGTTTTGACCTTGAGGTGCGTAAAGTGAAGCAGCTAGCTTTTTGAACGTTTTTTGACTAAACTTTAGCAGAAAATCACTTGAACGAAGTCGTTTATTTATAAGCGCCGATTTAATACCACTCACATGCTATACTATAATACTATACCAAAAAACGTTCCGCCTATTTGTCTACAGTCTACACTACAACACTACTACACTGCGTCTTTTATACTAATATTTCCTCAGTATTACTGACCGTATAAATCGCATAAGATTTAATGACGGTCTTTAAAGTAGCGCCGATTTAATACCACTAATTTAATACTACACGAAAAAAACGATCTGCATGCCCGTATAAAATCGCTTAAGATTTGATGAAGGTGTCTAAAATAGCGCCGAATTTAATACCACTAACATAGTACATACATACTATATATACCAAAAAACGCTCTGCATAATTAATTGTCTACAAACGATTGTATTTCCATCTACCTCTAAATCAGTCGAACTAGCAGCCGACGAGGACGTCTCGTGACCAGAGTCCGGTGAAGAGGAGTCCTCTGCTTGCCCAGTGACGGAAGCCTGCAGGATTTCGACCACCCTAGAGCTACGCTGATCATCACTGGGGGATGACGCGTCCGCCTCTGTCAGCGTCAGCAGCAGTCTCCGTTGGTGACAGCTCATGCGGCCAATGGCCTTCCGCACGGTGGCCAGCATGTCTTCCACGTCACTTGGTTCTGTTTCAGGCTCCGTGATGGCGGTGGCAGCGGGCGATAGAGCGTTGGTGACCAATTTGGCGCGAGATTTTCGCGCCAACGGAATAGCAGCAGGCTTGGCTTTCGCTGGTGGCGGCGACAGTCGGCTGCTAGTTGGCCTCATTCCTAGTTGTTTTTTCAGCCTTCCAGGACCGTCCTTTTTCGGTTTCGTCCTCCTGATTTCATCCTCGTCTTCTCCTGTTGACACTACTTTGTCGCTTGCAGTCGTTTTTTCGACAGAGTGCTGTTCATTTTTTGCGTCGGCAACTTTTTCTGCTGGATTGGGACCAACTGGGACAACAAAATCGTCCGTAAGCAAATCCATCGTTTCCGGAACCGACTCCAAGCCCGGATCAACCGGATTCGGCTGCCGAAGTAGAAATGTATCCAAATCGGCTGCGCAAGTTTCAGGAATGAGAATATTTGCAGCATTTTCGGGGATGTCCTGGTCGTCATCAACTGACGGTTGAGTTTCGACCATGGATGAAAGAAAGACATCTCGGGTTGTTTCATTGACCACTCTAAACAATAATCTGAAATTAGAAACTAAAACACTTTCAAAACCTTACACTTCAAGACCGAGACCCTTTAGCAGGGTTTTTTTTCAAAATCGGCACTGTGTAAATGCTGTGTAAATTAAGAATTTCATGTGTAAATTAGGGGTATGTTGTGTAAATTTTGAAAGTGTGTATTTAGGCATTTTTTAGGTAAAAAAATTATTTTTTGCACTTAAAAACCCTATATTTTGACTTTGCTACTTACGAAACTACGAAAATAAAAATTATGAAGAATGAGAATAGAGTGTATATACGCTGTGCACCCTAGTGCCGACTGCACACGAAAAACACCTTATTACGTAGGTTTACACACATCAGTTTCATCAGCCATATCCTGCACTTTAAATTTCGGGTTTAAAACCTTCTGTGCAGCTTTGAAAGTACTTTGAAGTATCACATATACACGTAACAGCACCAAATTTTTGGGTATATACCCCTCCCTCCCTGGTGGGGGAGCTCCCTACCCTGAATCAACCAATACTGCTCTCCCAAGACTGACGCACATTTTGTAGATAAAAGTTAGGGAAAAATCGCTTAAATTGGCAAAATTGGCAAAAAATTAATCAAAAATGGCAAATCAAAAAAGTGCCAGTCTTAGGAAGCCAGCAGAAACTAGAGATTTTTTGTTTTCGAGTCAAAAATAAGACTTATTTTTTTTATTACAAAGCGGTCACAGGCCGCACTCGCCACTTGGCGATTTTTTGTAATTTTTACTACCAAAATAGGCAGTTTTATCAACTTTTGCGCGGAAATAGGGCTGTGTAAATCAGTGTGTATTTTTATTTTTTGTTGTGTAAATTAGGCGACCGATGTGTAAATACACCCTATTTTACACAAAAAAACCTTGCTCTTTAGGCACTTTAGCTGACGAGCTGATTTCACCATTCGATTATTTTTACAAACCAAATTTAATTAATATTTATTTATCTGTCAAAATAAATTAATTGATATACAATAAATAATAAGAAAATAACATGTTAATTGTTACCCCATAAATATATTTTACAACCTTTCTACAGATTCTTTTTATCATCAAAAAACCTCGCTTAAAAAAATCCAGATCCTTGAATTTCATGGCAAAAGGAAAGCTGTTATACAAAAGAATAATTACAGAAATGCCCGCTAAAAAAATAATACTTGACTCTTGACTGTGAACTCACGAATCACAACTATTACTGCTGTCGGCTGATTCAGAAGGCTGAGCACGAGCCGGCCAAAGAGATTTGCTGGTTTTCTGACCTTCCAAAAAGGGAGACGAGCAGCCGGCATCTGAAATAAATAAAAAATAAAATCTCTTTCCAAAATGACGTCTTGATTTGAGCCCGGTAACTACTAGTTCGTAATCCGTTTGTCCATAAGCTTATTTTTTAACTGATTGGTGTAATGTGTGGTGCTACAAGACTACACGTCATTTCGTGTCAAGACCGCCACCTTTAAAATACGGTTATAGCGGAGGTAGTAGTTTAGTGACAAACTTTTTTAACTATATCAGTGGCGTGGTGCAGTAGGACTGACCAGGGTTTATTTTTTCATTTTTTTCTTGGTGGCCAGCTGGCCACTAGACCCAAAATTTTAGTGGCCAATGCAAAAATTTGGTGGCCAATTTGAAAGATGCGTTAAAAATTGATATATAGTCAGAGGAGGTAAAAAAATACGATCAAAAACATGGGGTACAAAAATACACCCCCCTTCAAGAAAAACCCCAGCAGGTATATACCTGTTGACTACATACAAAGCAATCACTACTAGTTCTACATTACTTGAACATATTACCTAGTAACAATCTGCAGTGGCGTACCCAGAAAAAATTTCAAGGGGGGAATGACTTTTCGATTTTTTGTAATGGGTTAAAAATGCACTTTTTAGCAATTTTAACACTCATAAAACGCCTTACAAACGCAAGATTACTAAACCACAAAGTTGCAGGGGTCTGGGGGCGGCAGCTCCCAGAAAAAAAAATACGAAAATTTTCAATTTTTAGGCCAAATTTAGTCAATTGGAGACGTATCAGAAAATTTTTCCGGCCGTACCATAAAAACCAAAAGAAACAAAATTGCAGAGGTCTGGGAGCGGCAAAAAATTGGCGATTTTTCCATTTTTTAACCGAAAGAAGACCCCCCCCCGTGGGTACGCCCTTGACAATCTGTGTTCAGCTTTAAATATGAAGCTCTTGCGCCTTTGCGCGTGCTGCATTGCGTGTGAATTTGAGAAAATAGCAGAAACTAAAATTCACTTATTCAAGTAGCCCCCCCCCCACAAGTCAGTGACAAATATCAACAAATATTTACAACAAAAAATTCAGATTGCTGTCAACGAAACCGAAATAACTAGCGCGATACAATGGAGCACACTCAGATGACAGTGCGTATAAGCATTAAACCTCAAGAGTCATGATTGTGCAGCATACATTGTTTGTATTTATAACCTGCATGGGCGTCTGGGGGCGAGAGCCCCCAGAAGCCGGGCGATTTTTTTCATTTTGAAACACTTTCTTCATTTTAGAATTCACTTTTTGGTGGCCAGATTGGTCACCAGTCAAAAATTTTTAGTGGCCAATCCATAATTTTAGTGGCCATGGCCACCAGTTTGGCCCAAAAAAAAACGCTGGGACTGACTATAGTCAGACTGCCTAAATCGAACAATATACTCCTATATCAGGGGCGGCCGCCTTCCCCGAAATTTTTTCCGACCGAAATTTTACACAAGGGTTCTGTGGGCTCTGTGGTTTATTATTCCTTGTTATTATCTTTCATCAAAGCCTATGCATGTATACATGAGTATATTCTGCTGCATTTGAATGTCTACACGAGTATATATATTATGCTGCATTAGTTGGGTACACTGTCTGATGTGATGTTCCCATCTTTTGTTTCATTTTTCTGTCGAAAAAAATTTCTTAATTCGTCTCCAGTTGACCAAATTTTGCCTAAAAATTGAAAAATCTCCATTTTTTTCTGGGTACGCCACTGGCTTTTACTACAAACAGACTCAACTCAATTATAACAAGATAGCGTAAAGCTGAAAAACGCTATTATAAAAGTGAAAAAATTTCTTCAGACCTCCGCCCCCCCCCCGAAATCAAAGTCTGGGACCGCCAGTGTCCTATGTGTGAGTCAAAGAACCCCAATACGCGTTGCCTCAGTGAGAAACTCATGCTCATTTGTACTATACACGTATTGACAAGTATATAATATACAAGCTGCTTATTAAACACCAATAAATTACAAATTATAGCAGAGTAAATTAATTAAAAGTTTCATTCTTACCAAACAGTTTTTTCTTCAAAACGTCCGTTAGCGGTGTGTGAACTCGGGGAGAGGTTATTTCGTCATCTGTCATCGGGCCTAGAAAAATACAATTTACGTTCTAATCTCTTTAAATTATTCAAGTTTAATTACTCAATTTTAATCAATCAACTGTACCAACCACAAAAGTTTACAGAGACTACGGAAAAGTTGATCTGCAAAGTTTGAAAAGTCAGGCAATATACTAATTCTATTAATCCCCCGGCTTACTAGACTGTGCAATATTATTAATCCTCTGTCTGAGTACATCCATGGCATTTTCTTCCTCGTCAAAGTCACGTACTGGGCTCCAGTGAAACACTCCGTCGGGAACCTGCAAAAAAGTAGGTCTGCTTGTAAAGTAGGTAACAGTTTAACTACTTTTAATTAATTAATTAATAAACATTTTTAATTAATTAACTAATAAACATAAACATTGAGTTTAGGGAATGCCAACCACTGATGTGGTGAGAGGTTATGGCTGAGTTATAGCAGATGCGCTAACCATGCAGACAGTACTTATCGATATAGTATATATAATAATCTACATACCGTAGGACCTAAGGCTAAGATAATGTTTTTCACCTGTAAATAAATAAAACTTTAAAACAACTATAGATAAACTTAATAGCAACGAGTAACTCTTTAAAGTCCTGAGTCCAGAACTCTCTTTGAAGTAAAAAATAAAATTAAACAAAAACTGCGAATACTGAACAGTCATATTCTCTGAAGTCATCAAATTCAGACAATCTATGATAAATCTCAAATGACCTGTTTAGTCCTGGGCGGGGGCGACATGAGCAGCGGGTGCGGTTTTCGTGGTGCAGTGGCGTGCAGTGCGTTGGCGTATTTGCCATTCCTCTGTCTGAGCACGGCGCGGTCGGCACTCAAAACCCGCTGGATGCCTGGCTGCGGCTTGGGTTCCATCGCACGGTGACGCTGAACAAATAAAGTTTATTTCAATTTTAACTTACTTACTTTTAATTAATTATTATCGAAGGTGGTAGTAATGATTTGGATGATTGATCTGGCAAATGCTTCGTGGAGTTTTGGATTCCTCCAAAATTGTTTGACGCACCCCACTTTTTCAACTTTTGAACCGTCGTAAAATTAGGTATTGAGATAATAACTAAATTTTGACAAAGTATATATATATATATATATAACCCATATATATATATATATATATAAGTTAGACTACAAAGGAAAAACCATACACAAGAAATGAGAATACGATAATACAAAAACAGAATAAATGAGAACAAGGACGAATCAAGAACACGGAGGAAAAAAAAAGACAAAAACACAGAAGACAAAGTATAACAAAACAAAATTAAAAAAAAATAACAAAGAGAGAAACACGGAGAGAGAATACACACGAACCCACAGAATCCCCCACCAACAAGGCAGACGAGCCGACCAAGGAGCCGGCCGCGCCCGACCGCGAGGCCATCCCGGCCCCCCACAATAAAGCGAGACCCCCCGAACCCACAGACACAACGCAAACTAGACCACGAGCCCCCCCCCACAAAGATAACCCAACACCACCCGTATATATATATATATATATATATATATATATATATATATATATATATATATATATATATATATATATATATATATATATATATATATATATATATATATATATATATACTAGGGTTGGGCGCTGTCGCGCCAACCCTGACAATCCATGTTCAATTATTGTCTCCAAAACGGCATGTAAATTTCGTTCGAAAATTATACCGCAAACCGCAATATAATATTGCTCTATCAAAACTCATCTGATATACTCCAGTCTCCAACTTTTTAGCATAACAAAGACACCAAAATATGTACCAACCGTCACTCTTCCAAAAATAAGCGGCGTATCTGCTTTATCGCCTTTGTTGAGTAAATATGGCTCCACCGGAACGAGAGAATGAGACAGGGCACAGCTGAAACCAGATGACACGAATTATTTTGACAATTTTTTTACTTTAGTAAAACGTTACTAAATTTAGTGTAGGGTTATGCATTGCAGCCAACTGAAAATATATATAATAAAGCTAAAGAAAAAACGGCTTGTCACATAACTTGATGTCAACTTGAGCATGGCACTAGCCTGGAAGACAAAAGGGAACAGTAACACAAAAGTTTTCTAAAAAGTCAGCGTAACACTCAAATATTGGGTTTTAACATTAGCGCTTAAAATTCAATGTCATATGTGTTTTTCTGACTTTTACGAGACCATCACTTTTTCGCTGTGAGTTGCAGCCCTCTTACTCAGGTTTACTTATCATCAGAAGGTCAGCATCCACTTCGAAAAGCATGACGCCCACCAAACCCCCACCTTTCAACCCACAACACATTCAGCAGCGGAATCTTTCGCAGGCTGGCCCGTTCCACTGTGGCCTGCCGTCCCTCCTTGAAGATCACGTGAGTGACCCGATTGGTCAGTCGAACGCACACGGTGGCTCCCAAATCGCGCAGTTTTCGACTCACACATTCGGATCGGTTCTCACGATTGCTGTTCACTTCCACATACGCTACTACGCCTGAAATTTGAATGAATGAAGGAATTATAGACAGAATGGTTTCGCCTAATTTTTTGTATACAATCTAGAAATGAGCTCAATGTTTTTGGAACTGCTTAGGGACAAAACGATAGCGAGAAACTTAAAAAGTACAAGAATGAACCGAGCTTTAGGAATCAAACGGAAATCGGATCGTGATTTCTGCTCGTAACTAGGCCAGAATTTTTCACTCTCGGCCCGAGTTTCAATAAGAGCGGAAATCGCTATTGCTTGCTCATTGCCCACTACTGATCATGTTCAAACCCAACTAGGCTGACCTGCCAGTGGCCCAGGGGACCCAGAGCCTCCTCCGGACGGAGAGGGTTCCAGGTCAGAGAGCGAGGGCCGGCCCATGTCAGCCGTGTCCACGGTGCGGCGGCGACTGAGTCTGCCCGGCCCGCTGGTCACCTCACTGTCCCCCGCCGTTGCGGACAACCACGAGCGTGCTGCAGTACAACGATTATATAAGAATTATATCCATACATGGGCGGGGGGGGGGGGGGGGTTTCGCATTCCACCAGAAGACAACTTCACCCCCCAGACAGGTGCTTCACCCTCCCCCCACCCAGAATGATTTGAAGATGCTCACGACAGCAAAATCCGGAAGCATTAAGAGTATATATATGCAGCGAGTAGTTGCAAAAATGATGCCACCTGTTTTGTCTCAGGGTTCAGCGATGTCTGGTCAAACTTGAGCAACTTGTCAAATCCACTCCAACGCGCATGCATGACTGTATGAGCGAGCATATTTGTATAAAAATATATACCTGCAATTGATGGCTGATTGCCCAGGAAATGATCACCAATTATTTTCCAGGATTCGCCTGTTCCTTGAACACTACTAACGCCATGCGAATCCATCTTGGTGGCTCCACGCCCAAACTGAAACAGTCATATTCGGAAGGTGAAAATGTCAAGATTTGACCCCATGGTCCGTATTCTCGAAATTCTAGTTAGGCTAACTTTACCCACTGGTCAGGTGAAGGTAAATTTAATTCTGTGGGTAAAGGGGATCAAAGTGCAGTTGGGGACGGAATAGTGGACCTAATTTTTGGAGTCGAGCACCTCATGGGAAGCATTTTTTGTAATAGAACCCCTATCTACAAACTTGTACTTTCTGAGCTACGACCCCTTCAAAATTGCATTTTCAGTGTTTTGGGAAGTGATTAGTGAACGTAGGCCACAGTTTGAAGCCAAAAATGGCTATAGTACCCCGGGGTGGAGTGGGACAATTTTTGCAAACGTTGGATTTTTTTAGCGAACTTATGCGATCTCGCCCAAATTTTCCGTTGATCGTAAGCCGGTGGGACATACCTTACTGCACCTCCTGGGAATCCTGGCTAACCTCGGTTTTCATTTGAGAGTATAATTTTTTCCGTTGTCCCACTTCACCCCGGCTATGGGTGGAGTGGGACATCACGGGGTGAAGTGGGACAATACACTTATCAATACATAGCGCATAGGGATCGACCGGATATCCGGATCCGGATCCGGCCGGATCCAGTGGATCCGGATCCGGCGCCGGATCCGGATCCAAACCTGCCGGATCCTGATCCAGTATCAAATCGGCACTTCTTGACGACAACTAATTATTCCAAGGGTCCCCCCTTTGGTTTTTTATTGAAATTTTTTCGTTATTCCCAATTTTGAAAATTTCTTAACTAATTCAGAACTTTTTCGATTTTTTACTCTGATTTTTCTGAAAATCGTGTTAGATCGTATATACATGATGCCCTTACAATATATCAAACAGTTCAAATGTTTAACTGCTATAGTGCTATTATATACACCTTTGTGTCCTCAGCTACTAATCTAATAGTTTCAGTGGTTCTCAGTTTTATAGTTTTGTTGTCACTGGGTCATGTTTCCAGACTGTTACTTGTTGATTGTTATTGCTACTTAACTGCAGTTCCTCAACGTCGGATTTAACCTTGAAATCTTGAACATCAGCAAATCTTCGCAGCAGTAGTGTAATCTACCCCAGTCCTGAAAATTTTCCTCATGACAACCCAAAAATTGCGTCTCCAGTGAACAACATTTGGCCCCAAAATATAACTTTTTTCCCGTTTTTTTCTCTGGGGGCTGCCGCACAAACGCTCCTGCAACTTTACGGTTTAATATTTATTATAATTCTCTTTCCTCAAACCCTATCAATATTACTATATCGGTATATATACTAACTTGTGCAGTTTCTATTTGTTTAATCCACTGTCTCATTTGTCGTTTCGTCTGCCTTAATGTAGTAAGACGAACACTTGCAGATTTCAACGTCGTCGTCAGTATGTATATATATGCTGCTAAGTTTACGTTCCCTTGGAGTGGCGAATTGCAATTTGTGCTATTGTGGAAGTATTCGACAAAGCATTTTACAACTTTTGGTGACAAAACGGGCTTTCTGTGATTTGCTAAATCACTAGAACATAACACACAAGTCATAAATGCAAACCAAAAAGGTGTGTATATGTCAAGTTAGACAAAAATTTTTTTGAAAATTTTTTCATTTTTGAAAAAAAAATTGTGTGCCTCAGAGACTGGATCCGGATCCGGCAGATATTTTGGATCCGGTCGATCCCTAATAGCGCAACGTTTTCTGCGGTTCTTTTGGTACGCCTGTGTAGCCCTACTCATTACGTTGTCATTCATATATAACGGTATTTTCATTGCTTTAAGCAATCACAAGGATTTGAAAAATAATATCAGCCAAAACCTGTTTTGCAAACCTTGGGTTTCACTGAATTAGAGCACAATAACGAAAATTTTTGCCCGCATGCACTTCAGGAATGTTACGAAAGTATATATATATTCACAGCGCAAATGTGGGTTATGAGGGAGATTTTTGCACAAATTTGGGGTTGAGAGGTGGGGGATGGGGGATGCTTACAGGAGGGTGAGGCGGCGGCCGATCTTGACCGGTAAAAATTTGCATACACGGGTTCTTTTTTACTCCTTTGCGGATTTTGCCTGTATTTAGTCTAAAAAATGTCGAAGCTGCTATTTGTCGCCTATAACAAGGTGAAATTTGACAGTTTTGTGAGATGGTGTGCTATAAGTTTTGTGCTTTTCTGCCCTTCTCTACGACAATAGCAGCGGAGATTTTTCGTTAAACGGCCCAAATTCAGTAGTTGAAAACCACATATATATATTTATCAAGTTCAGAGTTATCACCGCAGGGTCGATTAACAAATTGCTAGGCTTGCCTCAAAGCTATTTTATGGAGCCATGATTCTGACCACACACTGCAAGTTTAGCAGTGATGAAGGACTAAACGTGGCCACAGCACCATGTCTTGGCTTATTAAAATTTTTTTGGTCTCTAGACTGTAGATTCTGACGCGCCGTACTGTGCGGCGACGTAGCGCACCTTTAGCCTTCTTTTTTTTAACGGTTTTTACGGACTGTGCAAGTTCAGAAGCAAGTTAAAAGCTGTCCCACTTCACCCCAAAAATAGCCCAAGACCCTGGGACAGACCCTACCTCATCCAAGTGAGGTCAAAGGTCACTGAAAGTTGTGTAGTTTTTTTCCGGTGCTCACTGTGCATGTTCCTATAGTAGACTTATTCTTCAACACATACATGTAACGGGGTCAAAATTTTGGGGGGGGGGCCTCTCCGGCCAAATTTTGGGGACCCTCCCCCCAGATCGACCAAAAATACCCGAAATTTTGCAAAAATTTCGCTAAAAAGTGCCATTTTTTCAAAATTTTGCCCAAATTTTGGGGACCCTCCCCCCCGGGTCCTCGATTTTGGGGGATGGGGTCCCCCCCATCCCCCCCTCATACATGTATGCTTCAATACATTTTGCATGAAAAATAAATCAAACGTTTGCAAGATGTGAGAAAGGTTTGCAAGACGCAAAAAGTTGATTACACGAAGGGGGTATGGCACAATCCTTATTTGTATAATATCATGATAATATATTGTTTACATAGCATATATGGTGTAGTTGTTACACTCAAAGTTGCATGTTTCGGCATTGTTTCTGAAACTTTTTAGGTGGGGGTGTCCCTCTTCACCCCACAAAACACTGTCCCACTCCACCCCGGGGTACTATATAATCTTTGTTTTTGGATAATTTTTGAGTGTTTTAAGGAATCGTCTTGGCTTAGCTAGCAGGATTCTCTTGGCTAAGCTGCCAGGACTTTTCCTGAAAATTTTGATTTTTTTAGCACCTACGCCTGAGCCTAAGTATAAGCGTGAACCTAGGCCTAAGCAAGCCTGATACTAAGGCTGGAATCCAAAACCTAACACTAACAGTAAATTTTTCCTTAAATGTTAGTGAAACACTTAAAATTAATTGGCCTCGAAACACTATATAACATTTTTAGTAGTTTAGAAAGACTAACACTTTAGTGTTAGTGTGTGAAAACTTGCCTAAGCCCTATACTAAGCGTAAGCCTGAGCCCAAGCCTAATTTGAGGCCCAGTTTGAATTTGATCAGAAATTGAAAAATATGATGATTCTGGTGAATTTGGTCAAGTTTTCGGAAAGAGCGGGGTCAACAACGTGCCTTTGTTTTGACACTAAAAATAGTAACCATTATTCCGACTCTATTATATAAACACGTTCAGAACGGAGAAAAAAACTGCGCTAACGTCCCTCGTTAAGGGTTCAGATTTCGGGGTGTTATATATATATCTCAGAAAATCCAAAAAATGAAATAGAGGTTCTTGAAGCGAAAATGTTTCCCCGAAGGTGCTCTGCTCAAAAATAGGTCCACTCCACTATTCCTCCCACCAACTTTATTTAACGCGGTATGGGTAAAGTTATATAAAATTTAAAGGTGCGATAAGTTGACAGCCCCACTTGCGGCACAAACTTCACTTTTGATGGCATAAACTAGGCTAGAGTTTGTGCTGGTTTGTGCCGCAAAATAGGGATGTCGCGGATATCCGCATCCGCATCCGCATCCGCGGATGATCCGCAACTTTTTGACATCCGCATCCGCATCCGCAAAAATTTAATGCGGATGTGCGGATGTTGCAGATTCGGCAAAAATTACTAAAAATGTAGAAAATCAGACGGCAATTTTGATTTTTGTGCATGTATATACCGATATTTTTGCTCTTAAAACGGTGGATTGATACTTTATTCTAGGCTTTTTCTCCTCATTGTTGGTTGCAATTCGCTCTTTTCTAAAGTAGGCTTCACAAATATATATTTGATATTGCGGGCATATTCTAACTGAATTTTGCATGTTTGAGAGACTAGTCTACAAACTTGTAAAGCAATAATTGTCAAAACAATATTATTGGTTTTTAACTTGCATGCTTTCGTAGATTAAAAAGAATAGACAAAGTACGTATAGTGATTATACACCAACCAAAACCAAAAGCATCAAGTAACCAGAGGGTCACGCCGATAGCCTTTGAGTTGGCATAAAGTTAACCAATATATAGCGTTTTAAACAAACTGTTGATGGCGGCGCATGGCTTAGAAGATATATATATATGTATAATGAATGCACAACTTTGATACAAACTGTTTTATCTAAGCCTCATTTCTTCATTCCTCATTTCATTCTTGCATTCATACTTGCTATTTTTAGTGTATTATGTATTTTTCGGTGAAAATTTTTTCAAAAATTTGGCTCATAACTTGTTTAGAACGTATTCGAAAAAGATCCGCATCCGCATCCGCATCCGCGCGGATGTCAGAAGTCAACATCCGCATCCGCATCCGCGGATGTCAAAAAACTGACATCCGCGACATCCCTACCGCAAAAATTAGCTCAATTCGTGCAACCTGTGAAAATTTAATAAACTTTGAAATGTGTGTCAACTTAACGCTTTTCAATGGCGTCAGCTCCACTTTCATGACAGACTTTGCTCTATGTTAAAACTAAACCGCCTATAATTGAAAATGTTTGTGCCACAAAAATTGGAGTTCGTGCCAACACTTTTTTTGCAAAAAATTACTACATTTTTCACGATTGTGGCCTGGCTGACGATTTTTATTTTTAAAATTTTCTTGATGGAAGTTTTTTATTTGATTCACTTGCTTCAACGAATCTATATACTGGTGCTCATCTAGACTAATTTCCACGTTCTAGAATCAAATGTTGATCATGTTCCTATTTTTCATTGTGATTGTAGGATTGTTTTAAAAAAAGGAAGGAAAAAATTCTTGGATTGAAAATTTTCAACAGTACACAATTTTGAGGGACGGACACCAAAATAAATCTGAAAAGATTTCCCAAAAAAGTCAGACGTCATGAGCCAGACGTCAAGCCAGGCCACTATCGTGAACATTTCAGTAATTTTTCATGTAAAAAAGTGTTGGTACAAACTCCAATTTTAGTGGCACAAACATTTTCAAATATAGGCGGTTTAATTTTTACACAGAGTAAAGTCTGTCATGAAAGTGGGGCTGACGCCATTTAGGCCGTGTTTACATTGAGCTTTTTTTCAGCTGCTCGAGCAGCTGAAAAAAGCGGCAGCTTTTTTCGCCATTTCCGGCTTTTTTTCAGCTGCTCGAGCACCTGCAAAAAAGCCGGAAACGGCGAAAAAAAGCTGGAGCAACTGAAAAGCTGGAACTGCAGCGTTGTCATGACAACGGAGCAGCTAGTCTATAGTGACCGCCATACTTATCCGCATTTTTTCAGCTGCTCCAGCTTTTTTCCAGCTGCTCCAGCTTTTTTCCAGCTGCTCGAGGAGCTGAAAAAAAGCTGCAGCTTTTTTCAGCTGCTCGAGCAGCTGAAAAAAAGCTCAGTGTAAACACGGCCTGAATTCAATTTAATCAACTTGGGGCTGTCAACTTAGGCCGCTCGAGCAGCTGCAAAAAAGCCGGAAACAGCGAAAAAAAGCTGAAAAAAAGCTGGAACTGCAGCGTTGTCATGACAACGGAGCAGCTAGTCTATAGTGACCGCCATGCTTATCCCTTTTTTTCAGCTGCTCCAGCTTTTTTCCAGCGGCTCCAGCTTTTTTCCACTGCTCGAGCAGCTGAAAAAAAGCTGCTTTCAGCTGCTCGAGCAGCTGAAAAAAAGCTCAGTGTAAACACGGCCTTACGCATCTAAAATTTGAACCAACCGAACGTTGACTGTTTGACGTTAAAAAATTTCAAGGGGTCCGTTATACCACACAAAATCTATATTTGTGATCAGGGGTTCTAATACAAAAATGCTTTCAGTAAGGTGTTCAATTCCAAAAAATAGGACCAATATTTCAACCCAGGCCTAACCCCAAACCGGTCAAGGTTCGCCGGGGGGGAATTATTTTTGCCCATAAATCGCTTCCTACCCCATCTTTTAATAAAAATATAAAACCCACATCGTCAGCGAAGCCCCCAATCTGATCTCTAGCCCCCAAAATAGCTGTCGCCCCTTTTAATAAATATATATCTAGAGTGAAATTATTGGTGTTAAAACCCTTAGGAGTGGAATAAGTCGGAAAAACGGCAATTTTTCGACTAATGATCCGGAGTCCCCCTATATCCCCCAAACCTAGGGTGGGTCAAAATTGAACGCTCTTTCGAATAGGCTAGGTTAGAAGTTTGTAGGATGTAAGCTTTAGCTGGAAATCAAACTTTGTTCAAAAATTAAACTTTACATGAAATTTTTTGCGCAAAATTGGATTTAGTTAAAAATACTGAATCAAATGAAAGCCTGCTGTTACTATTGAAAGAGCAACTTCTAAGCTACTAAATGCTGAAAAAATTTTGCAAATCGGTTCAGGCTTTGAAAAGTTACAAAACTTTTTCTGAAGCTACCAGGATCAGGCTGATTGAAGCTTTACAGCGCAAGTAAGGTTTATACAAATTCTGGGCTATAGCTGCAAAATTTTTCAAAATGTGAAGCTAGTTGGGGTTTTTGTAGTGCGGTAGTGTTATTTCTGATGCTTCTTAGCATGTGGAATATATATATATATAAGTGCTTCTTAGGAGTGGAATAAGTCGGAAAAACGGCATTTTTTCGACTAATGATCCGGAGTCCCCCTATATATATCCCCCAAACCCAGGGGGGTCAAAATTGAACGCTCTTTCGAATAGGCTAGGTTAAAAGTTTGTAGGATGTAAGCTTTAGCTGGAAATCAAACTTTGTCCAAAAATTATATAAACATTATATACCTGAAAAATTTTGCGCAAAATTGGATTCAGGCAAAAATACTCAACGAAATAAAAACCTGCTGCTACCATTGAAAGAGCAACTTCTAAGCTACTAAATCGGTTCAGGCTTTGAAAAGTTACAAAACTTTTTCTGAAGCTACCAGGATCAGGCTGATTGAAGCTTTACAGCGCAAGTAAGGTTTATACAAATTCTGGGCTATAGCTGCAAAATTTTTCAAAATGTGAAGCTAGTTGGGGTTTTTTTAGTGCGGTAACGTTATTTCTGATGCTTCTTAGCATGTTTTTATTGAATTTAGGCCTCAGGCTTAGGCTTAGTGCTCAGCACACATGTGCAGCTAAGGAAATCTGGGGGGGGAGCCGTCGACCGGGGGGGGGGGGGTGCGGAGCAACTTTTCCGGCGAATTTTCCTTCGTGCCACCAAATTTGCTCCTGAGCTACTAATTTTTGCTTTGTGAGCCACCCATTTTGCTCCTCGGTCGCAATTTAGCTTCGTGAGCTACTTTCAAAAAATTCTGGGGGGGGGGGAGCGGACCTGTCTGGGGGGGGGGAGCGGAGTCCGGTTGAGGGGGGGTCCAATACCCCCCAATCCCCCCCACGCCCATGTATGGTGCTCAGGCTGAGGCTTAGTGCTTAGGCTTAGTAGGTGGGTTAGGAAAGGTTAGTCTTAGTTGCTTGCATCAAATAAAAGCATACTTGCTACTGTGGAATCATAAATAAAGCTGCACTTTTAAACCGAAATTGGCTGTCAGCGCCAGCGTGATGCTGGTGCAGGTTCAGCAGGGGGGGAAAAATTCAAACGCATATTTTTTCAATGTAAACACATGTTTTTATAGGTTTTACAGTCGTAATATCAGCCTGAAGTTTGATTATCATAACGTAACTTATAATAATACAATTTAATTCAGCTTTGTTTCCAAAATATTCTGCTCATTTTTACCAATTAAAAAAAATTTTAAACTTATATAATAGGCGAACTATGCATCGTTAAACTGAGCTCACATATCAATTGTTATTGTTTCTTTTTGCATAGACAATAAATTAACTACATTTTCCGACACAAAATAGCATTTTTAGTTAAAAGGAGCAATTTTTAGTAATGAAGAATACCATAAATACGAATTCAAAACGTCACTGCTGCTCAGCATCACGCTGGCGCTGACAGCCAATTTCGATTCAAAAGGGCAGCTTTATTTATGATTCCACAGTAGCAAATATCCTTTTATTTGATGCGTGCAACTAAGACTAAGCCTTTCCTAACCCAAATACTAAGCCTGAGCCTAAGCACTAAGCCTCAGCCTAAGCCTAAGCACTAAGCCTCAGCCTAAGCACTAAGCCTAAGCACTAAGCCTCAGCCTAAGCACTAAGCCTAAGCCTGAGGCCTAAATTCAAGAAAAAACCTGCTAAGAAGCATCAGGAATAACTTTACCGCACTAAAAAACCCCAACTAGCTTCATATTTTGAAAAACATTGTGGTTATAGCCAGGAATTCGTACTAAACCTTACTTGCGCTGTAACGCTTCAATCAGCCTGATCCTGGTAGCTTCAGAAAAAGTTTTGTAACTTTTCAAAGCCTAACCCGATTTACAAAATTTTTTCAGCATTTTGTAGCTTAGAAGTTGCTCTTTCAATGGTGGCAGCAGGTTTTTATTTCATATAGTATTTTTGCCTAAATCCAATTTTGCGCAAAAATTTTCATGTAAAGTTTAATTTTTGGTCAAAGTTTGATTTCCAGCTAAAGCTTACATCCTACAAACTTCTAACCTAGCCTATTCGAAAGAGCGTTCAATTTTGACCCCCCCTGGGTTTGGGGAATATAGGGGGACTCCGGATCATTAGGCGAAAAAATACCGTTTTTCCGACTTATTCCACCCCTAAGGTTTTTAACACCAATAATTTCACTCTACATTTTTATTAAAAGGGGCGACATCTATATTGGGGGCTAGAGATCAGATTGGGGCTTGGCTGACGATGGGGGTTCTATATTTTTATTAAAAGATGGGGTAGGAAACGTTTTAGGGCCAAAAATAATTCCCCCCCCCCGCCGAAGATTGACCTTTTGTAGCAGTGCAAAAAATTATATATCTGTTGTTTGTACACGATGCGTATATCCAAAAGTGGGATATAAAGCCCTTAGGTGCGGTGCTCATCTCCGTTACAGAGCCCTGGAACGTCAGGGGCGCCACATCTACAATGACTATATACATACATCCATGGACCATGGAGGGGGGGGGGCAACCCATACCCATCTGAAATGGGGGGGCTCCGGACCAAATAAGGGGCGCCCCCCCTTCTTACTAAAAGTAGGCCAGGGGCCCAAATCGCTGAGGGGGGAGGCAAAACCGCTGAGGTGAGAACCCTGGCCCCCCGGGACCCGCCTGGCTACGCCACTGTTTTTTTCATTAGCCCACCCAATCGCTGGTGCACTGCATAGTCCTTCAAGCGAGATTTATTTATAAAGCATTTGGGGGGATAACATATAGCAGCGTAGCCAGGATCTAGTTGAGGCTGCGGCCAACGTGCCTGTTTGTCCGAAACTTTTCCGAAGTTTTTCTGCCGGGGGGGGGGGCGGGGTGCTACATTTTTATCCGAGGGGGGGGGGTAAATCGCTGAGGGGGGGGGCAAAATCGCTGAGGAGAAGGGCCCTGGGGCCTGGCACCCCACCCCCCCATGGCTACGCCGCTGATAATATACACGCATGCATTTGCTGTCGCGAAAGGCAGAAAGAAGGAAAAGCTAGTTACAGAGTTGCCGCTTTCAGGGGCCTGGGGGTAACCACCTTCAGTAAAAATTTACAGAAAATTTTTATTTTCAGGCCAAATTTGGTCAATTGGGGACGTATATCGGGAAATTTTTATACACATTTTTAAAAATTGGTTGAACAAGCTCACCCTCACCCATTGCTAAATTTAAACTTTTCCTTCAGCCTCAGTTGAAGTAAACATTTACCTACCCCACAGTTGCAATTTTAACCGTAACCACAGTAAACTTTAACTTTAATCTTACCCACAGTTAAACTTTAACTTTAACCTTACCCACAGTTAAATTTTAACTTGAACCTTACCCACAGTTAAACTTTAAATTTACCCTTACCCACAGGTAAAGTTAAACTTTAACCTTACCCACAGTTAAACTTTAACCTGACCCACAGGTAAAGTTAAACTTTAACCTTACCCACAGCCCACAGGTAAAGTTAAACTTCAACCTTACCCACGGGTAAAGTTAAACTTTAACCTTACCCACAGTTAAACTTTAACCTTACCCACAGGTAAAGTTAAACTTTAACCTTACCCACAGGTAAAGTTAAACTTCAACCTTACCCACAGGTAAAGTTAAATTTTAACCTTACCCGCAGTTTAACTTTTAACTTTTACCTTACCCACAGGTAAAGTTAAACTTTAACCTTACCCACAGTTAAACTTTAACCTGACCCACAGGTAAAGTTAAACTTTAACCTTACCCACAGGTAAAGTTAAACTTCAACCTTACCCACAGGTAAAGTTAAATTTTAACCTTACCCGCAGTTTAACTTTTAACTTTTACCTTACCCACAGGTAAAGTTAAACTTTAACCTTACCCACAGTTAAACTTTAACCTTACCCACAGTTAAACTTTAACCTTACCCACAGGTAAAGTTAAACTTTAACCTTACCCACAGCCCACAGGTAAAGTTAAACTTCAACCTTACCCACGGGTAAAGTTAAACTTTAACCTTACCCACAGTTAAACTTTAACCTTACCCACAGGTAAAGTTAAACTTTAACCTTACCCACAGGTAAAGTTAAACTTCAACCTTACCCACAGGTAAAGTTAAATTTTAACCTTACCCGCAGTTTAACTTTTAACTTTTACCTTACCCACAGGTAAAGTTAAACTTTAACCTTACCCACAGTTAAACTTTAACCTGACCCACAGGTAAAGTTAAACTTTAACCTTACCCACAGGTAAAGTTAAACTTCAACCTTACCCACAGGTAAAGTTAAATTTTAACCTTACCCGCAGTTTAACTTTTAACTTTTACCTTACCCACAGGTAAAGTTAAACTTTAACCTTACCCACAGTTAAACTTTAACCTTACCCACAGTTAAACTTTAACCTTACCCACAGGTAAAGTTAAACTTTAACCTTACCCACAGGTAAACTTTAACCTTACCCACAGTTAAACTTTAACCTTACCCACAGGTAAAGTTAAACTTTAACCTTACCCACAGGTAAAGTTAAACTTCAACCTTACCCACAGGTAAAGTTAAATTTTAACCTTACCCGCAGTTTAACTTTTAACTTTTACCTTACCCACAGGTAAAGTTAAACTTTAACCTTACCCACAGTTAAACTTTAACCTGACCCACAGGTAAAGTTAAACTTTAACCTTACCCACAGGTAAAGTTAAACTTTAACCTTACCCACAGTTAAACTTTAACCTTACCCACAGGTAAAGTTAAACTTTAATCTTACCCACAGTAAAGTTAAACTTCAACCTTACCCACAGGTAAAGTTAAATTTTAACCTTACCCGCAGTTTAACTTTTAACTTTTACCTTACCCACAGGTAAAGTTAAACTTTAACCTTACCCACAGTTAAACTTTAACTTTACCCTTAGCCCTTAGGTAAAATTTTGAGAATACGATTTTACCTTCACCTTACCTGTGGGTAAAGTTAGCCTAACTTTACCTGCAGGTAATTTTGAGAATACGGCCTCTGCAGGTAATTTTGAGAATACGGCCCCTGAGAATTTCACCCAGAATTCAGAGACTCTGAATTTTATCTGAAAAAAATGTTACTGGGTTTTCAGATAAATTTCAGACGAGTTGGGGGGGGGGGGGGAAATAGTGGACCTATTTTTTGGGGTAGAGCACCTTGGGGGAAGCATTTTTGCTTCAAGAACCCCTATTTCATTTTTTGGATTTTTTGAGATATGATCCCCCGCAATCTGAACCCTCAGTGAGGACGTTTTCGCAATTTTTTTCCGAAGCCCTTGTTTTTTCCGTTCTAATCGTGTCTAAATGGTGTCAGATTATTGTTTACATTTCTTTAGAATCAAAACAAAGGCTCTTTGACCGGGTTCCTGCCAAAAAATTGGCAAAATTCGCCAGAAACGTCCAATTTTTGACCAAATTCAAACTTGGCCTTAATTTAGGCTTGGGCTTAGGCTTAGTATGGGGCTTAGGCTTAGTATCAGGCTTAGGCTTAGGTTCAGGCTTAGGCTTAGGCTCAGGCTTAGGCAATAAAAAAATCGAAATTTTAAGAAAAAATCCTGCCAGCTTAGCCTAGAGAATCCTGCCAACTAAGCCTAAACAATGCCTTAAAACATCATAACGCACTCAAAACTATCCAAAAACAAAGATTATAGCCATTTTTGGCTTCGAACTTTGGCCTACGTTCACTTCCGAAAACACTGAAAATGCAATTTTCAAGGGGTCATAGCTCAGAAAATCCACATTTGTGGATAGGGGTTCTATTGCAAAAAATGCTTCCCTCTAGGTGCTCTACACCAAAAAATAGGTCCACTATTTCCCCCCCCCTAAATGCACTTGATCCCGAACCTGCACCCCCCAAACCAGTTTTGTAAAAAGTGGTTATCGACTGTCGCAAATGTAAAATGGCGCTTAATGAGCCAGACCTTAGCAGTCATTGCGTAATCACAGTTTTAAACAAACAAACGCATCAGAAAAGTCCTAAACAACTGTATGGCAGTATTGAGAGAAATTTCATAAATGCTTTATAACACTTGTTAGTACAATATCTGTGAGTAAATATTTAGAAAAATGTGGAGTTGTATGTGGAGTTTTAGGTCATATTAGCTTGGCCCCGTTTAAATTTGGTCAAAAATTTGGGTTAAATGCAGTTGGAGGGGGGAATAGTGGACCTATTTTTTTGAGTAGAGCACCTTGGGGGAAGCATTTTTTTTTCGAAGCCCGTGTTTTTTCCGTTCTAATCGTGTCTAAATGGTGTCAGATTATTGTTTACAATTTTTTGTAATCAAAACAAAGGCTCTTTGACCGGGTTCCTGCTAAAAAATTGGCCAAATTCGCCAGAAACGTCCAATTTTTGACCAAATTCAAACTTGGCCTTAATTTACGCTTGGGCTTAGGCTTAGGCTTAGGGCTTAGGCTTAGCATGGGGCTTAGGCTTAGTATCAGGCTTAGGCTTAGGCTTAGGTTCAGGCTTAGGCTCAGGCTTAGGCAATAAAAAATCGAAATTTTAAGAAAAAATCCTGCCAGCTTAGCCTAGAGAATCCTGCCAACTAAGCCTAGACGATGCCTTAAAACATCTTAACGCACTCAAAACTATCCAAAAACAAAGATTATAGCCATTTTTGGCTTCGAACTTTGGCCTACGTTCACTTTCGAAAACACTGAAAATGCAATTTTCAAGGGGTCATAGCTCAGAAAATCCAAATTTGTGGATAGGGGTTATATTACAAAAAATGCTTCCCTCAATGTGCTCTACACCAAAAAATAGGTCCACTATTCCCCCCCCCCAACTGCACTTGATCCGGAAAAAGGTTGAATAATTTTGTGTGGGCGCTCACATGCGATATCACATTAGACGACAGAAAACAGTTCGGCTGCAAAACTTGTCCCGGTTATTTGACAAGCTTATTAGCATTTTTCCGCTGTAGATCAGCCAACTTTCCTATTCTACCCACACTATATACTGCCCTTGGTGAAAGGGCATTTTTATAATAATATAATATGTCTGTTTGCAGCAATGCTCCCCCGTGGCCTCTGGTGTGGCGCTCGTGGGTTGTCCGTCAACAGCGGCGCGACCAAGGCCCTGCCCACCTCCTGTGATGTGGCCATAGCCGGCGGGGGGTTCGGGGGGCTGTCCATATTCTACCATTTGCTGCTTAAGGGACAGGCCAATGTTTGTCTGTTTGAAAAGCTACGGTCAGTCACAGTCAATGCAGTTGCGCAAGAATAAATATAACTTTTGTTTCTTTTTTGTAAAATATATATTTTTGTTTTTCATATTTATCTGAGTTGTGTCTTTTGTATTTGTTGTTACGCTTAGCTCGCCGATTCAAGTTTGTTTGCATTGATTGTTTTTCGTTTTTATTAGGTTTTGTTTTTGTTTCTTTTTAAACCTTCGACGTTCAATCTCCGTTATTTTTCTATCTTTTCTGTGATTGTGTGTAGCTTTTCAGTAACTTGTAATTATCTTTGCTATGTATATATCAGTAACTTGTATGTTGTAATGTTCTTTGGTATGTATTTCGGTGTGGAAAATGGTGGCGTTTTTAACCGAATGGACTGATTGCTTGTTATTTGTTTGTTTATGTTTTTATGTATTTAACTGTATATACTGGCTTTGTTTGCAGGGTTGGCTACGGGAGTCACGTGCTGCCGTCTGGTTGGCTGAGCGCGGGCCACCTGTGGCAGAGTCAGGACGCCCAGCGAGTGGCCACCAGATCCCTGCAAATCATGCGATCGCTCAGTCAGACATATCCCGCTGTCTGTGAGCCAAACCAACTCAACAAAAACAAACCATAAGAAGATATATAGTTATGGGCATACGTGGGAAGGCGGCCAATTCTGAGGGGCTGAGCGACCTGAGGGGGGGGGACTGCGGAGCACCTTTTACGCCGATTTTTAGCTCGTGAGCCATCACTTTCTGGGGAGGGGGTGGGTGAAGTTGCCTTCTGGGAAGTGGGTTGTGAAACCCTTCCCATGCCCATGTACGGTTGTCAGGAGAGACTTTTGTCCATATTTGGCGTTGACGTAGAGAGCAGCAGTCGCGCCGCCGGGAACGACAGCCGATAAGGTCCCGGTCTGGGAATGATTTTCTGGCCAGGGTTGGCAGTCACGGTCTGGGCAAAAAACTGAGTCTTGGTCGGTCTCGGTCTTGGTTGCTAACCCGAGACCTTCCAACCCTGTCATGGGCACTACTGCTAGTTTGTTTATGTCTATATTTTAGCAAAGAAAGTAGCTATTTCAATTCTATTGAGCATATTTTACCTTATTTTTTTGTCTGAAAGCGTCAAAATAGCGACTTTGTGGCTGCACCAAACAACGTCATAATGACGATTGCTTGATCTGCTGCTGTTTTAGGCGTGGAAGAGTGTGGTCGACTAATGATGGCCAGTACGGATGAAACGGTCAGAAATTTGCAACGAATGAGCTCTGCTGCAACGTATGTTTACTTGAGAATTAGGTAGTATATGGGAGAAGTTTGTTATAGTTAATTTTACAATTTATATTAATGATTCTATAAACTATTTTTATATACTGGTATAGTGGTGTATAATTTATATTTAGAACGACAATATTATAATTATAATCATGTTTTCAGGGCCCTGGGAATGATGCCGGAATTTTTGACTCGTTCCGATATCCAAAATCGATTTCACATCGAACCTGGCGCCAAGTTTAAAGTTAGTCGACTCGACTAGATTTATTGCGTAGCTTAGCTATTTTTTTTAAAATGAATAATTGCAAGTCTTTGTTTGCTTATGAATCACCTGACAGACTCCCTCCTTTTCTTTCATAAAATCAGTTGGTGCTGGGTCACATTCACGTGCAGAGATGCACATTGCACAGAACATACATGTAACAGAATTTTAAATTTTGGGTACCCCCCCTTGGTGGGACCCCCTTCCCTCATTTTTGACCCCCTCCTGCTCCTCCCAAAAATGACGCAATTTTCACCTTTCTGACAAAAAACACAGATTTTGACAATTTTTGGTGAAAATTTCGGTAAAAATCGCTTAAATTTTGCAAAAAATGCCGATTTTTTTCAAATTTTGGCTAAAAGTTTACTCCAGCCGGGACCTTCCCCCCTTTTTTCCCCAGGGCGAGACCCCCCTCCCTCCCGCGGGACCGAATTTGGGGCGGGTCTACTCCCACCATCCCCCCCAACTACATGTTTGGCACACAAGCAATCGGCGAGGGGGGGGCATCTATGGTCGCATGTTACTAAAAGTATTTAACTACTTCGGCAATTTGTTTGCAGAAAGGCCTGTTCTTGCCCCAGGACTGCATCGTGGACAGTGGAGCGTTGCATCATGCGCTGCTGAACGAAATTAGTCGGCTTGGTAAGGTAAGGCTGCTTGCCAGATCGACTCATATACATTCAGTGTTCAGCTGGTCATTTTGTGAAAAAAATCACTAACTGGACACGATTTATCGAAGCAAAATGTTCGTCGTTGAAAATGTTCGTCGTTAAAAATTTTGGATTAATTATCGAAACATTTTCAACGACGGACATAACACTCAATTATTACTATAGGACAAAAATGTTCGTCATTTTTACACTGACTTTGGTTCTTTCGACCTGGCATAGTATATACGATTGAAAGTATGATGAATCGACCCCGTGGAAGTTTAAAATGATGCTCTTTAGCGGACCTTTTACAATGAAAATGTGCAAAAGTGCAGGCAAAATTGCTGAGTGGAGGAAAAAGTCTGTCTGATCAGAAAACATTGAACACTGAAACCAAACAAAACAAAGACACGATTTCATTCCGAAAAAAGCAACCGTTCCTCCATCAAGAGTATAGCGAATAGCTACTAAAAGTGCTCCCGCCACTGGTATAGCTTTGCTGGGCTAGCAAGAGCACAGTGGCCCGCGTCTCTGGCCGAGGTGCATATTGCTCTTGATACATATTTCTGAATAGCTGTGCTGGGCTAGCAAGAGCAAGGAGCCCTGTGTCTCTGGCTGAGTCCGGGGCATGATAGTGCTCTTGATATAGTATATTTTCAGGTGGCCAGGTGGTGGAGGACTGCGGCATCGAAGCAGTGACTCTGGACAACAGCAATCGGGTGACCGGCGTGGAGACAGAGGGGGGGCCTGTGCCCTGTGCCACCTTCATTAATGCCGCCGGAGAGGTGATTTTTAGTGCTGCACCAAGAGTAGGGTTGGGGGGGGCTAACTGGTTACAGGTTGTGGCGGTTTATTTTTAATGCAACGATTATAGTGCTTTCTGGAATGGTGTCATACTCTTATATACGTGCTCTGAATGGTGTCATCGTTTTCCCATTATGTACTGCTGCTAGAACAGTGCCATACTCTTCCCATTATGTATGTACTCATTCTTGAAGAACGGTGTTATGCTGTTTCCCTAGTGTCATACTTGTATTGGTGCTTAAGTCCAATAAGTTTCCTATTACGTACTCTTGCTGGAAAAGTGTCATAGTCGTCTCAGTATTATGTGCTCCTCCTATGGCAGCGTAACTTTTCCAGTTATTTTGTACTCCTGCTCGAACAACAGTGTCATACTCTTGCCATTATGTGCTCCTGTTGCAGTAGCGTTACTCTTCCCATTATGTACTCCTACTAGAAGAAGAAGAAGAAGAAGAAAACGTTTATTTCCATAAATCCGCGGGTTTAACAATAACACTACAATTCATAACAGCTCAGAACCGACGTTTCCTATCACATTTTATCAAACCAAAATAATAACAAATCAAAAAAAAAGGAAAGTCATACAATGCACTCTATATTTCAGAAACAAACAGTAAACATGTATATATACGGAAAATGGAAAAAGGGCAGGAGAGGACCAGTGGTCACCTAACCCCCCGCCCCTTCAGAAAAGAATCTAGCTGAACCTTAGTTAATTCGCTAGCAAACTTCAATAAATTAGGTTGGTTGACAACCTGCTCAGGTAGCGAATTCCACATTTTAGGGAATCTGAAAAAGTATGAATTTTTCACGCTATCTAAAGTAGATCTAGGCTGAATAAGTTTCAGAGTATGGTACCGATGGCTAAAATTATTGTCATAGGAGAAAAAATTTTCAAATGGCAAGTCAATATTGCCCCTAATTATCGAAAAACCCATCTTCAAATCGAAAACTAATCGACGATACTCTAAGCTTTCCAAATCTAAACTACGTAAGCGTTGAACATACGACAAGTCTTTAACTTCAGGTATTCTTTTAGTAAAGGACCGTTGTACTTTTTCTACTATGTCTATGTCCTTCAACAAGTAAGGTGACCAGATGACAGTCGCATATTCTACAATCGGTCTTACATATGTTACAAACATCTTTACAAGAAATTCTTTTCTCCTGGTTTTGAAAGCGCGAAAAATGCATGCAGACACTCGCATGGCTTTCTTTACAATCTTGCCACAATGAGAGGTAAATTTTAAAGAAGAAGACATGCAGATTCCCAAATCGATTGCCTCAGAAACACACACCAGATCGACATTGCCCATGCGATAGACTGGCATATCAGCAGAAAAATTTCCACAGACAAAAACAAAGCTTTTCTGCAAAGCAATACTCAATTGCCATTCACAAGACCAGCTATAAATTCTGTCTAAATCTTCCTGTAACTCAGCACTAAAATGATCATTACGATTGAGAACATAGTAAATTTTAGCATCATCCGCAAAAAGTGCAATTTGACCATTTTTTATGCATTCCGGTAAATCGTTAATATATAATAGAAAAAGAAGTGGGCCCAAGACTGAACCTTGTGGTACTCCACTTGAGACTTTGCAGGATCTAGAAAAACATCCATTAACGAGTACTTTTTGCAACCTGTTAGTTAAAAAAGCTTTTATCCATCCCAAAAGTTGTCCACCTAGCCCATATTTGGCTAATTTATAGACTAACTTTTCATAAGAAACTGTATCAAACGCCTTTGCAAAATCGATAAAAATGGCATGCACAGGTTTACGTAAAGACTTTGCCATGAACCAGGAGTACGTTGTTTCCAGTAAATTGGTGACTGTTGACTTCTTATTGCGAAACCCATGTTGCCGATTTGTAAGGAGATTGTTAACTTGTAAAAAACTGACCAGCTCGTCTTTGATTAAACGTTCTAGGACTTTGCAAGCAACGCACGTTAAACTGACAGGACGATAATTTGAAGGATCAGAATTTTCGCCCTTTCTTTTATAGATTGGGACAATTTTTGCCTGGAGCCAATCAGAAGGTAATTCACCTACTTCCAAGGAGTATTTAAAAATTTTTTCCAGTGGTTCTAAAACTGTCGAAGCAACCTTTCGCAACAAGAAACCTGGAATATTATCCGGGCCCGATGAAAGTTTTAAAGGTAATCTTTTCAATACTTTTAAAACCTTCTCCTGATTTATGTCAATTGAATGCAGTATCATTGACGTTTTACTACGAAATACAGGAAGCTTTCCATCATCCTTAGTAAAAGCTGACGTAAAATGGTCTTGCAAAAGTTCCGCTTTGGATTGACTTGTGGAAAATAGGGACTGATCTTTTTCCAAAGCTGGGATCGACCCTTTAGAGCTCAATTTAGAATTAACATAATTATAAAATTTACGCAGATTACATGAGTTCAGAACTTTTAGCTCAATATTTTCTTGGTCTTCGTTGCGCAACTTTTCTGCATTTTTTGCCGCTTTCTTATAATTCTGCAGAGCGGCCACAGTTTTGGCTTTTTTATACTTTCTCCACAAAAATGATTTTTTACGGTATGCTTTCGCTGTGCTCAAAGACCAACCATTTGCCTTAGAATTACGTAATTTGCGTTCAGGAATAAACAAAGAAATTGCATACTGTACTACATTCTTAAAAGTCACCCACATATCGTTAACAGAGCGATCATTCACAAACAAACATGTCCAATCTAAACTTCCAAGAAAATCATTCATTGCTGCGTAGTCACCATTTTCAAAACAGTAAGACATAGGAGTATTCAAAGTACCAGACTGAAAGAAAGGAACGTTGAGAGAAAACACAATTTGAGCATGATCACTGGTACTAAAAGGCTCCCTTATCGAAACGTTGCTAACAAGCATTTCGTCATTTGTCATGACTAAATCTAGAATGGAATTGCCCCGCGTTGGGGTATAAACCTTTTGTTTTAACCCCAGATTTAGAAAACTGTTCCAATATTTTTCGTATTTACCCGATCCCGCTACATCGACTAGATCAAGCACATTAAACAAATCTGGCACCTGTTGACAACCTGCTCAGGTAGCGAATTCCACATTTTAGGGAATCTGAAAAAGTACGAATTTTCCACGCTATCTAAAGTAGATCTAGGCTGAATAAGTTTCAGAGCATGGTACCGATGGCTAAAATTATTGTCATAGGAGAAAAAATTTTCAAATGGCAAGTCAATATTGCCCCTAATTATCGAAAAACCCATCTTCAAATCGAAAACTAATCGACGATACTCTAAGCTTTCCAAATCTAAACTACGTAAGCGTTAAACATACGACAAGTCTTTAACTTCAGGTATTCTTTTAGTAAAGGACCGTTGTACTTTTTCTACTATGTCTATGTCCTTCAACAAGTAAGGTGACCAGATGACAGTCGCATATTCTACAATCGGTCTTACATATGTTACAAACATCTTTACAAGAAATTCTTTTCTCCTGGTTTTGAAAGCGCGAAAAATGCATGCAGACACTCGCATGGCTTTCTTTACAATCTTGCCACAATGAGGTAAATTTCAAAGAAGAAGACATGCAGATTGCCAAATCGATTGCCCCAGAAACACACACCAGATCGACATTGCCCATGCGAAAAATATCTGGCATATCAGCAGAAAAATTTCCACAGACAAAAACAAAGCTTTTTGCAAAGCAATACTCAATTGCCATTCACAAGACCAGCTATAAATTCTGTCTAAATCTTCCTGTAACTCAGCACTAAAATGATCATTACGATTGAGAACATAGTAAATTTTAGCATCATCCGCAAAAAGTGCAATTTGACCATTTTTTATGCATTCCGGTAAATCGTTAATATATAATAGAAAAAGAAGTGGGCCCAAGACTGAACCTTGTGGTACTCCACTTGAGACTTTGCAGGATCTAGAAAAACATCCATTAACGAGTACTTTTTGCAACCTGTTAGTTAAAAAAGCTTTTATCCATCCCAAAAGTTGTCCACCTAGCCCATATTTGGCTAATTTATAGACTAACTTTTCATAAGAAACTGTATCAAACGCCTTTGCAAAATCGATAAAAATGACATGCACAGGTTTACGTAAAGACTTTGCCATGAACCAGGAGTACGTTGTTTCCAGTAAATTGGTGACTGTTGACTTCTTATTGCGAAACCCATGTTGCCGATTTGTAAGGAGATTGTTAACTTGTAAAAAACTGACCAGCTCGTCTTTGATTAAACGTTCTAGGACTTTGCAAGCAACGCACGTTAAACTGACAGGACGATAATTTGAAGGATCAGAATTTTCGCCCTTTCTTTTATAGATTGGGACAATTTTTGCCTGGAGCCAATCAGAAGGTAATTCACCTACTTCCAAGGAGAATTTAAAAATTTTTTCCAGTGGTTCTAAAACTGTCGAAGCAACCTTTCGCAACAAGAAACCTGGAATATTATCCGGGCCCGATGAAAGTTTTAAAGGTAATCTTTTCAATACTTTTAGAACCTTCTCCTGATTTATGTCAATTGAATGCAGTATCATTGACGTTTTACTACGAAATACAGGAAGCTTTCCATCATCCTTAGTAAAAGCTGACGTAAAATGGTCTTGCAAAAGTTCCGCTTTGGATTGACTTGTGGAAAATAGGGACTGATCTTTTTCCAAAGCTGGGATCGACCCTTTAGAGCTCAATTTAGAATTAACATAATTATAAAATTTACGCAGATTACATGAGTTCAGAACTTTTAGCTCAATATTTTCTTGGTCTTCGTTGCGCAACTTTTTTGCATTTTTTGCCGCTTTCTTATAATTCTGCAGAGCGGCCACAGTTTTGGCTTTTTTATACTTTCTCCACAAAAATGATTTTTTACGGTATGCTTTCGCTGTGCTCAAAGACCAACCATTTGCCTTAGAATTACGTAATTTGCGTACAGGAATAAACAAAGAAATTGCATACTGTACTACATTCTTAAAAGCCACCCACATATCGTTAACAGAGCGATCATTCACAAACAAACATGTCCAATCTAAACTTCCAAGAAAATCATTCATTGCTGCGTAGTCACCATTTTCAAAACAGTAAGACATAGGAGTATTCAAAGTACCAGACTGAAAGAAAGGAACGTTGAGAGAAAACACAATTTGAGCATGATCACTGGTACTAAGAGGCTCCCTTATCGAAACGTTGCTAACAAGCATTTCGTCATTTGTCATGACTAAATCTAGAATGGAATTGCCCCGCGTTGGGGTATAAACCTTTTGTTTTAACCCCACATTTAGAAAACTGTTCCAATATTTTTCTTTTCCCCCCTTTCCAACACGACACACAAACTAACCCCGAACCACCCCACATCACAAAAACAAAAACAAAACAAACAAAAAAAAAACAGACACAACACAAAAAGTCTTCTTAAGACTAACTTAACTACAATCGTTTCAACGTAGCCATTCCAACTAGAGGAGGACATCAACTTACAAGGTACATGCTTTTTAACTAGAAGGTAACTTTTTAACTAGATAGACACCACCGCAGCCACCATGCCCGCGGTGGTGTCTATCTTGACGGAAAACATTATAATCATCGTTTGAACACACAATATTATCTGGTACGGTGGCGGTAAGCCACGTTTCAGTAACACCAATTATATCGTAATTGACTTGATTAACAGTATGGTCGAATTCGGTTAACTTACTAGATAATGATTGTGCATTAAAACATAAGCACTTTACGGGTAGCTGAAGGGGAGATGCAGAAATTTTAGACAACAATTCGGGAGTAGAATTAGGGCCACCTATTAGTTTGGCAAAAATTGAGAAAGGGTAGGGGTTGGAGCTGGGATGGCTACAATCTGACCACGGGAAATTTTAATGCTTTCGCCCTTAGCTCGCCTGTCTTTCAACTCGGCGACCAAGACGCGATCCTGCTGCCGTTGACGAAACGTTAAGTCGGGACGAACCCAAGTTCCTCCTTGCCCCAGATCGTTCTTCACATCCTTATAATTTGTTAGAAAGAATCGGCGACTAGACGAATTATGAAATTTAATTTTGGTGATGCGGGAACGATCTGGTGAGCCAGGAAGACGTCCGTCCCTAAAAATGTCGGCAACGTCAGCCCGATCAATCCGCAACTTATCACAAACAGAAAAGACAAAATCCTTTTCGGCAACATTTTCTGGCAAGGCTACCAGCACTAGATTGTTCTCTTGCCGTCCTCTTCGATGGCCTCTCGAGTGATTTCTCTGGCAGTAACCATCATCTTTCCCATAACCATATCGACCACTTTGGTCACAATAGCAGCGATTGTCTCTTCGGGCATAGGCGAGGCTTGACTCGTGGGGACAGCGGAGGCTAATTTTTCCTCGATGGCCAGCAGACGCTGCTCCAGACTGGCCGCTGCTTCTTTGCAGCTTGAGCACATGATATTCAGAATGTCCTGAGGCATCTTCGACAATTGATTGTACTGATTGTCGGTGAGACCCAGACATCTTGAGTGCATCGGACTATGACATTTGCAGCAACACAGAAAATAGTCCGCCGTCCCAATGATGCTGTCGCAAACCTTACACGCTGTTCGCAAATTGCCCTTCGGGGTACCCGCTGCAGGGCGAGTAGGAGCCATAGATATATAGGTGAAAATAACAAACACGAATTAAAAAAAAACTATAAAGCAAGCAGAAATGCAAGGCTCGTAGAACGAAAATTTGAAAATCCAAAATCATAGACAGTTATAGGCAAGGCAAGCAAAGCAGTAGTAGTAGGCAAAGCAAAACGCAGTCTGGTTTTGCGTGCAAAAAATATACAAATTTATAACACGTGTATAGACAAACGACGCATATTATTATAAAAATGCCCTTTCACCAAGGGCAGTAGTGCGGGTAGAATAGGAAAGTTGGCTGATCTACAGCGGAAAAATGCTAATAAGCTTGTCAAATAACCGGGACAAGTTTTGTAGCCGAATAGGGAAACTCAGCTTGCTAAATGAAGCGGTCAAGAGTTGCTTCAGAATAGCAGTCGCCCTGCGACACGTTAGGATCAGGATCAGTCGCCCGTCTAGGATCAGCTGGCAGAATTGTCAATGCTAAGCTGGCAGAAATTTTTCTGAAAATTTCGATTTTTTTGTACCTAAGCCTGAGCCTAAGCCTAAGCAAAAAAATAAATTGAGGCCAATCTTGGATTTAAATAAAATAAAATAGGACGATTCACATTGGAATATTCTGGTGAATTTGGCCAATTTTTCAGAACGAACGGGGTCAAGGTACCTTTGTTTGATTCTTTTAATTTAATTGTAAACATCATTTCTACTCGATTTAAGCAAGGGTTTTGAACGGAAAAAACACGGGCTTCCGAAAAAAATGCGAAAACGTCCCTTACGGTGGGTTCAGATTTCCGGGGTCGTATCTCAGAAGAAAACCTAAAAAAATGAAACAGGGGTTTTTGAAGCAAAAATGCTTCCACAAACCCAAAGTGCTCTTCTCAAAAATACTCCAACTACAACGGCATTTAACCCCACGCCCAAATTCAGGGGCCGTATTCTCATGAGAATATCAAAATTACTTGCAGGTAAAGTTAGGCTAACTTTACCCACAGGTAAGGTGAAGGTATAGTCGCATACTCATCTCAACAATGCTAAAGCCAAGAGAATTCAGAATACGGCCCCTGATAAATTCACCGAGAATTTAGAGACTCTGAGTGACATTTTTTCAGATAAAATTCAATCTTTTATCAAAGATTGAATTTTATCTGAAAAAATGTTCATATACAGTACTGTGCAAAAAAAAGTTCCCTCTTCGTCGGCATACGACGAGGCTCGTCCTTCGCGAAGTCTAAGTCTTCGCGACTTCTGGAAGTCTGTTGTAAAGCCCTAAGAGACCAAAAAATGACGTTTGACACACATTGTCAACGTCAAACAGCTTCGTCGGTGAAAGCGGACGAGCCTTCGCGAAAAATGACGAACGTTGGCCGGAAAATGACGAAGCACATTTTTTGGGTGCATCTTCGGCGGGGGGAAAAATTCAAACACATATTTTTTCAGAGTAAAAACACGTTTTTATAGGTTTTCGCTTGCGCTGAGTTCATTTTTAGCAGTTTCCAAGTGAGAAAATGTCGATTTTCAGCTTTTCCAAAAAAATCAAATTTTGCCGAAAATTTTAATTTTTCGTCATATTGGGGCTAATTCTCGCAAAATAAGACCAGCTCGCTCATTATATCAGTCAGAAATTTTATGAGCATTAACACATAATAATATATTTTATTCAGCTTTATTTGCTACATATCTTGCTTATTCTGGCCAAAAAATGTTGATTTTTCAATTATAAAATATGCGAAATGAACTTACTTAAAAATTTTATACTTTTTTGCGCAGCAGATGGCTATTAAACATTGTTCCCCAAAAAATAACACATTTAAGGCATAAATACGGCGTTACAATAAATTCTAATGCCTCAAATGATAGTTCAAAATTTCCCTAATGCTCAGAGCCAAGCTCACGCTGACGGGCAATTTCGGTTTTAAAGTTCAGCTTTATTCATTTTTCCACAGTAGCAAAAGTCCTTTTATTTGATGCAGGAAACTAAGACTAATTTTTTGCTCACCCACAACGAAGTTTAATCGTGTGCACTAAGCCTCAGCCTAAGCACTAAGCCTGAGCTCTGAGTCGAAGCGCTAAGCCTAAGCACTAAGCCTAGCCTGAGGCCTAATTTGAAGAAAGAACCTTGCTAAGAAGCATCAAAAATAAGTTTACCACACTAAAAAACCTCAACTAGCTTCATAAATTAAAAAATTTCGCAGATATAGCCCGATTTTTGTAAGGAACCTTACTTGTGTTGTAACGCTTCAATCAGCCTGGCCAGGTAGCTTCAGAAAAAGTTTTGTAACTTTTCAGAGCCTAACCCGATTTACAAAATTTTTTCAGCATTTTGTAGCTTAGAAGTTGCTCTTTCAACGGTGGCGGCAGGTTTTTATTTCATGGAGTATTTTTGCCTATATCCAATTTTGCGCAAAAATTTTCATGTAAAGTTTAATTTTTGGACAAAGTTTGATTTCCAGCTAAAGCTTACATTCAACAAACTTCTAAACTAGCCTATTCGAAAGAGCGTACAATTTTGACCCCCCCTAGGTTTGGGGGATATAGGGGGACTCCGGATCACTAGGCGAAAAAAACCGTTTTTCCGACTTATTCCACCCCTAAGGTTTCACCAATAATTTCACTCTAGATTTTTATTAAAAGGGGCGACATCTATTTAGGGGGCTAGAGATCAGATTGGGGGCTTGGTTGACGATGGGGGTTCTATATTTTTATTAAAAGATGGGGTAGGAAGCGTTTTAGGGCCAAAAATAATTTTCCCCCCCGCCGAAGATTGACCTATTTTTTGTGTTAAAGACTTCTGGAAGTCTATTGTAAAGCCCTAAGACCAAAAAATTACGTTTGACACACATTGTGTGACGTTTGACACACAACGCCTTGGCCTTTTCCGGCCAATGTTCGTCATTTTTCGCGAAGGCTCGTCCGCGTTCACCGACGAAGCTGTTTGACGTTGACAAATGGGCACTGGGAAGGAGACGTAGCTTTAGTTACAGCAAGGCTTATCACATAAACATATAAATTTCAAAATTACAAAACTAAGCCTAAGCCTCAGCCAAAGCCCACACTAAGCTTGTTATTAACTCTGGGAATTCAATAAGCCTAAGCCTAAGCCTAAATCCAAACTTAATCCGATATTTGAGTGATTTTGAAAACACACACGCACAGTCACACGTGTGGAGCCTTGCTGTAAGGACAGTAAAATGGGAAGGAGACGTGGCTTTCTTTCGCGCAAGGCTATGCACATAAACATTTAAATTTAAAAATTGTAAAACTAAGCCTAAGCCTCAGCCTACGCATAACCTATGCTTAAGGTGGCGCTCCTGAAATGTGGGTTTTGGCCATTATTTTGTAAATGCGCAAAAATAACCCTAAATCGTAAGTACAAAAGTTGATCAGAAGTGAATTTCCTTCAATTTGATGTACATATCACATGAAAAAATTTTTGAACATTTTTGAGCAAATTTCGTCAAGAAAAATAGATTTTCACGGAAATGCCTTCACAAGCCAGTGCATTTACACGTATGTAATGAATTTGAAAGGCTGAAAAACACTAGCAGTAGTGTTTTACTGAAACGTAATTAAAAATTTTTGGTGTTTTATTGAGTGTGGTATAATTTTTTTGTGAACTAACGCAATACTTTCTGCATGAGACAGAAATATAGTGCGTGTGAATACAAACGCAAATTTTCGGCTTGCGATTTTAAAAAATTGGCTCAACGAAAAAAGTTAAGATTTGGCAGATAAATGCACCTTGTCTTCTTCGAGCGGTCGCAAAATTTGATTTTTGGCAAATCGATAGTATCTAAAAAATTCAGCCAAATTTATGTTTTTTAAAAATCGCGATTTTAGTGTTTTTCGATATATCAATCATATTCATCAAAAATGACTTTTTGCGACCGCTCGATCACGTTGAGGCGAGCAAAATGAGCTACTGATTGTGCAACAGCTACTTACTTGCGACGATAAATAGCAAGCCGAAATTCCACTCACGTTTGGTCTACAGTGAATGCTAATTTGTATCAATCAACTTCATTTTTTGTATTTAGGCATACTTTTACACCAGCTTGCCATTGTGTATCCAAAGTTGGCCCCAAACTGCCGTTTTCTGAAAAGTCACATTTCAGGAGCGCCACCTTAATACGAACTCTGGGACTAAGCCTAAGCCTAAGTCCAAACCTGAGCCTAAATTTGAGTATTTTTGAAATCGCACACGCGCACTCACACATGCATAGCCTTGCGAGAGGAGAGCTTCTCGGGAAGGAGAGCCCAATAAAAATGACAGAACTCCTACAAGCCAAACACACAACAGTACAAATGTGTGTACATACGTAAGCATTAGTTAATTGTACGCACACAAAAAGGTAACCCAGCAAATTTAATTGCCAATAAATTGATTCATAAAGTGCTAGTTTAGCTTGAGCTGGTTTGTTTCATTCATTCGCCTTCAATTCCCAAATGCACAAATTTATGCTGCTATTGGTTTGTTAACAAAAATGTTTATTTGACTTTCCTAAAATTATAAAATTTAAGGTTTTATTGATTGGGTTGTATGCGCTATAAAAACTTAAAAACTACAATAAACAGTCAACGAAAAGGAATTTTATTCTAATTTGTAATGTGTATAGCTACCTCAATGGCTGTGTGAATATTCCCGCATAATCAAACAATACACAAAATTCGACAAAATTGTGCCGTGCAGTTTGAGGACGGGAATAGTAAACCGAAAAGTAAAGGGAAGCATTTTTGTTATATCACCCCCTAAAGTTAGTTTTTCTGACTTTCGACCCCTTGAAAATAATCTGTTGTTGGCAGTGAACAATAAGCAGGACGAAATTTGAAGCCTGGGGCCGTATTCTCAAAATTACCTGCAGGTAAAGTTAGGCTAACTTTACCCACAGGTAAAGTGAAGGTAAAGTCGTATTCTCAAACATTGACTAAAGCCAACGTGATAGCTATAGTTACCTTTAATTTTTGGGCCAGAAAACTGCTTTATCTTGTTTCGCAGCTAAAGTTAATGTATTGCGCAAATTTTTAACCTCAACCGTCTACGTTAATCGTGTTTTCAATTTTAACTTTACCTTTACCCACAGAATTAACTTTACCTTCACCTTACCTGTGGGTAAAGTTAGCCTAACTTTACGTGCAGGTAATTTACTACTACTTTACTACTACTTTATTTCACTCCATCTGAGTGCTGACATGATTCGTTTCACAGACGGGGTGAGCAAAACAAAGAAAAGAGCAAACAGCAATAAAATGAAACAAAAACTAAAAGCACACTTTTTTCAATCGACAAAAACGTTAGACATATAAATACATATGCATAATTTTCCAGTAGCACTATTCCACTAAAAATCTCAACAAGAACTCATCAATTTCATCCAATATTGATTTAAAATGCATAGGCGACTTCGCTTTGAAAATGTCTTTGCCGGATAGGTATTTTGAGAATACGGCCCCTGAAATATTGCAGTTTGAGTTTTGGATAGCTTTCAGTGCGCCAGGACATACACAGGGGCCGTATTCTCAAAATTACCTGCAGGTAAAGTTAGGCTAACTTTACCCACAGGTAAGGTGAAGGTAACACAGGAAAAAAGTGAGTACAAAATTTATACAAAAACAAAAAAGTACAAAAAGTACAAAAAAGTGCAACTTTGTACAAAAAAGTTTGGATCAAGTGCAGTTGGGGGGGACTAGTGGACCTATTTTTTGGAGTAGAGCACCGTAGAGGGAAGCATTTTTGTAATAGAACCCCTATCCACAAATTTGGATTTTCTGAGCTATGACCCCTTGAAAATTGCATTTTCAGTGTTTTTGGAAGTGAACGTAGGCCAAAGTTGGAAGCCAAAAATGGCTATAATCTTTGTTTTTGGATAGTTTTGAGTGCGTTATGATGTTTTAAGGCATCGTCTAGGCTTAGTTGGCTGGATTCTCTAGGCTAAGCTGGCAGGATTTTTTATTGCCTGAGCCTAAGCCTGATACTAAGCCTAAGCCTAAATTAAGGCCAAGTTTGAATTTGGTCAAAAATTGGACGTTTCTGGCGAATTTGGCCAATTTTTCGGCAGGAACCCGGTCAAAGAGCCTTTGTTTTGATTCTAAAAAATTGTCTGACACCATTTAGACAAGATTAAAATAGAAAAAACAAGAATTTCGGAAAAAAATTGCGAAAACGTCCCTCACTGAGGGTTCAGATTTCGTGGGGTTGTATCTCAGAAAAGCCAAAAAATGAAATATTCTTGCAGCAAAAATGCTTCCCCCAAGGTGCTCCACTCAAAAAAATAGGTCCACTATTTCCCCCCTCCAACTGCATTTAACCCAAAAGGTTTGTATAAATTTTGTATAATTTTTGTATAAATTTTGTAGAAATTTTGTACTTTTTTTGTGCAAATTTTGTACTTTTTGGTTTTTTCATTTTCTTGCGCTACAAGCAGTTTTTTTCGATTTTTTGACCATTTCCGTCTGAAATAGACATTGTTTTGACAAATATATACGCTTAATTTTTTATTTCTCTGAGAAAAAATTTTTTTCGACTTTTGTACGTTTTGTACAAATTTTGTACAGATTTTTTACAAAAATTTTTTCGACTTTTGTACGTTTTGTATAAATTTTGTACATTTTTTTGTGTAATTTTTGCAGAAACTTTGTACATTATAAGCATTTGTAAGCAGGCTTCAACTAAACCTAGTTGAATGTTTAACTTTTCAGATTCAGTTATCGCATAACCATCTTAATTTTGTTGTTGTCTATCGTTCTCCATGTTGTCCTAATGAAGATAATACTGAACTTCTAAACTATCTTGAAGCAAAGTTTTCTAGTGATCCTCATGAACTACTAATAGTGGGTGATTTTAACTTACCTAAAATTGACTGGAGTTCTGTGTGTAGTTGTGAGTGTGACCCACTTAGTTTGAATTATGTTCATATGTTTGACACACTGGGTCTCGTGCAGGTAAATCATGAGTCGACTAGATCTGGAAATATCCTTGATATTGTTCTTGTTTCGGACTGTCAACTTATTAGCGACCTTACCATTTTACCACCTTTTTCTACTAGCGACCATGAAAGTTTATTGTTTAGTCTGAACTGTGCCTTGTCCAACCCTATAAGTACACCAAAGTTTCATTATCTTTACTCAAAAGCTGACTATGATAGCATTAATTGTTTCATTACATCCATTGACTGGGATAGTTTATTTTTTCATCGTGATGTACATGAAATGTGGGAAACATTTGTGCATTTTTGTCATTATAGTATTCATCTGTATGTGCCTCTTGTCAGAAAAACTGCGAAAACTAATGGCCGATGGTCCCTAGCGACGAGAAAAGCCTGGAACCGCAAAAAAAGATTGCATAAAAGGTACCGCTTAACTCTATGTGATCGTGACAGATCAGAGTACAAAGAAGCTGCTGCTCAGGCAAAAAAATCTCAAAAAAATGACATTGTTCGTAATGAAGCCAAAATTTTGAATTCTGCCGATACACGCTCGCTGTACAAGTTTATAAACTCAAAATTGATTTCTCAAGACAAAATTCCTGCTCTCAAAACTCCTGATGGTACTCGAGCCATTCGTGATGCTCAAAAGGCTGAAGTTTTAAGTACACAGTTTTCCTCAGTTTTCACTATCGATGATGGAAACCTTCCGTACTTTCCCCCCAAGACAAATTCTTCTTTTGCCGATTTTTCCATTGATGATATAATCATCTATGAAGCTCTAAAAAAATTACAAAATAAAAATTCTCATGGTCCCGACAAAATTCCATCAATTTTTTTGAAAAAAACTGCTACTAGCGTTGCATATCCACTTTCTAAAATTTTCACAAAATCCCTATTAAGTGGTGAGCTTCCACTTGACTGGAAAAAAGCCACAATCGTCCCAATTTTCAAGCGTAAAGGTCCCAACAACTCCCCAAAAAATTATAGACCCATCAGCTTGACATCAATTTCTTGTAAAATTTTTGAACGAATATTAAAAAATAATATGGTAAAATTTTTAGACGAGCATAAGCTTATTAACCCCGCTCAACATGGCTTTCGCAAACGTAGGTCGACGTTAACTAATTTACTATCCACTTTGAGTAACTGGAGCATGGCTAAAAATAGTGGATACAATATACATTGTGCATACATAGATTTTGCCAAAGCATTCGATACCGTTTCACACTCGAAACTCCTCCACAAATTAACTGCGTATGGGATATCGGGTAAGGTACATAAATGGATTCAAAATTTTTTAGTGGGTCGTACCCAGCAAGTTGTAGTCGGCAACGACTCATCGTCGGAACAGCCCGTCATTAGCGGGGTGCCGCAGGGCACAGTCCTAGGTCCCCTTCTTTTTCTTTTATATATCAATGACCTACCAGAAGTAATAACCAAGTCAGAAATTCTGTTATTTGCTGATGATGCTAAAATTTATAATATTGCAGTTTCGAAAACAGTAAGTACACATCTCTCTCGAAGCTTGGTTGACTTGCATGATTGGTCCGTTTCTTGGCAGCTGCAGCTTGCCTTCGAAAAGTGTCAGGTATTATGTTATGGCGAACCACTCATGCAGACTGCCAGCTACGATATTGCGGGTCATTCTCTTCCAATTGTCCAAAATGTTTCCGACTTGGGCATTACTTTAAGTAGTAATATGAAAACATCAACCTATTGTGCCATGATTACCAAAAAAGCACTCAGATTGAGCGCAAATATTTTTCGAGCCTTCAGCACTAGAGACGTCAAGTTCCTCTTGCGTTTATTTAATACATATATACGGCCTGTGGTGGAGTATTGCACTCCTACTTGGACACCCTACTTATTGAAAGATATAGACTTAGTTGAAAAAGTTTTGCGGTCCTTCACGAAACGAATTCCTGGTTTTTCTAACATGCCATATGGCGAACGCCTATCTCATCTTGGAATTCGTAGTCTTGAAGAAAGACGTCTACGAAATGATTTAATTCTGACTTTCAAAATTGTCACGTCGGCTTCAGATATTGAATTTTCGCAATTTTTCCGTTATGCTCCTGACTCTGGATTACGGGGACATGATCTAAAACTGGCGAGCCGGTTTAGCCGTCTTGAAACCGTTAAGTCATTTTTTACTTTCAGAATCCAACCGGTCTGGAACTCCTTACCCCTTGAAGTTGTTTCTGCCTCGTCTGTTAGTAATTTTTGTAGTAAGCTTGACTCTGTTGATTTGAAACCATATCTTAGGGGGCGGTGGGGTTAGCTGGCCACATGGCCGTCCCTGCTCCCACTCCATTCTTTGTTTTTTTTTGTTTATCTTTCTGTTAGTAACATTTTACACTTGTTAGTATCGTTCTAACATTGTTTGTTGTGTGTTTCTTTTTTTTGTCTTGTTCTTTTTCTTGGCTAACAGTTTGTTGTTTTTTTGTTGTTTCACTGCATTTAGATAAACCTTTTTGTCGGTCTGTATGCTGTGGCGTTAGAATTGGAGTAAATCAATTCTTCTTCTTCTTCTTCTTCATTTTTTTACTTTTTAGAAAAATTTGTTTCCTGCAGTTTTTTCCTTCTTTTGACCATTTCCGTCTGAAATAGACATTGTTTTGACAAATACGCTTATTTTTTTTATTTTTTTTGAATAAAATTTTGTTTCGACTTTTGTACATATTTTGTACAAATTTTGTTTAAATTTTGTGTATTTTTGTATATTTTTTGTACATTTTTTGTACTTTGTGAATTTTTTCGCCTAACTGTTGCACTAATGAAATGGATGCTAACAACTTACGTTTCTGAGTAATAAGCCTCGAAACCTCCGGGGAGAAAAACCCTATGCGGGGAAAAAACTCGCTTTTTTTCGGTTGTTCAATTAGCAGTGAGTATAAACTCAATTTCATCGTGTTCTAAAACACTCAGGCTGCAGTATGGACGAAAAAAACCGTTTCTCCGACACTCATGTGACTCACAATATATATTTCTTTAAAAATCGACCCTTTTTGGCAGAACTGACTTCTGCACAAATATGCATTTTTTTAGTATTTACAAATAAACAAAAAACAAACAAACAAACAAACAAAATTTACTCCATAAAGAAAGAAACACAGAGTATATATATGCACCACGGGGAAAAAAAGTATATTATTCAAAACGTTCAAAACGATATAAAATATTTTTAACTTCTTCCAAATTTGAACTAAATTTGAAACTATTTTCAGAGGTAACAGCAAAATCAGGTAAACTATTCCAGCAATCGACTACTCTACATAAAAAAGAATGCTTGCGTGCCAAAGTATATGCAATCGGTTTCCGAATTTTCCAACAGTGACCTCTCGTATTTGACGGTTTTAAATCGAACAACTCATCAGAATTGAGAATTGTTTTCCCTTGCAAAATTTTATAAACAAATAGCAAGTCTTTACACAATCTCCTCATTGCCAACGAATCTAACTTTAAAATTTCAAAGCGTTGAGTATAAGGAATGTCAGCAGATAATAAACGACGAGTAAAATAACGTTGCACTTGTTCTAAGCATTTTATATCACGAACAAACCCTGGATTCTACGTTTCTGAGGCATATTCTAAAATTTAAAAGCATTAAAAAGCAGATTTTTGCGCTTATTACGTTAGAAACGGTGGACAAACACCGCCCGTGTCTACCATTCCTGGACTTAACTGGTACGCAGCAGCTAAAGCCTAAATATAGGTTTCGTAAGGGGTGTCGGGGTATGGGCCAAAACGACGTTTTGCGGCCAAATAAACGGGTTCGACGAAGTCTACGCATGTTTTTAGCCAAAATTATTTAATTTTTGTAGGAACAATGGGTAACAAAAGGTAACTCTCTTGAAAAATGCAAACGGCGTTCGCCAAAAAAGTTAGTTTGTGAAAAATTATGACAAGTCAAAAATTTGGAAAATTTTGTCACTTTGAAATTTTTCAACATTCGAAATTTTGATATTTCATAAAAAATGCTGCAGGCCTCCGAACTGCACAAAAATTGGTGTGGTATGGTAAGTTAGTTTGAGATGCGCTTTTCACCTGAATATTCAAAAAGGTCCTATGGGCTCTATGTCGTAAGGTTCGGCCAGGAAGCACTAGGGTTTTTTCCCCGCACCACTATACATGCTGGCCAAATTTCAGGCAAATCGGTTGGGTATTACTCGAGATATGAAAAATCGCCTCCCGCAAACTCGGAGTTTTCCGTCTTTTTTTTCCTGGCGCCATAACTCAAGAAATCCTTCTTGGCGAGGCACTTTTTTATGGTTTTTACATTTGTTTTTGTCGGCAATAGAGGCATCATAAAGATTTTGTTCCAAGCTTTTGCAGTTTTGGCTCTGCTGGGAGGGGTGAAAGCTCTTTTTTGGACCTCGAAGAAAAAGTCAAAAATAAACTAGCCGGCTTCTGAGAAGTTCGCAAACAGCCCATATCTGATCTCTTGCATGCATGGTCGTGTATATAGTGGGGTTGTAGTCAGTAGCGTAGCCAGGATTTTCAAAAGGGGGGGGGTTCAACCAAAATTTTTTTAAAGCGCATTTATATTAGTATATATACTATTATATATATTTAGTCGCGGCGTACCTAGAAAAAATTTTCGCTGGGGAATGATTTTTCAATTAATGTTGTATTGGAGTACATAGCATATCCATGATTTCGGGAAGGGGGGAGGCTGAACTGATGGTCGACGACCGGGCCAGGGGGGGGAGGGTTAAACGCGCAAGTAATCTACCCGAAGCGGAAGTCTGCAAGTTCGCAGAAGCTTTAGCTTTTTAGAATTTTGACGATTAATTTGCATTGAAAAAGTTGTCAGCAACACGTCGTAAAATCACAGTAGTTGCAGGGGTCTGGGGGCGGCAGCCCCCCGAAGCTGGAGCTTTTTTGGAATTTTGAAATAAAATTTGCATTGAAAAAGCTATTCTAAGCACCACTTATTGTATAATCAGAGTGGATGCAGGGTTCTGGGGGCGGTGGGGCGGTAGCCCCCACAAAAAAATTGCAGATTTTTAAAAATTTTTAGGCCGAATTTGGTCAACTGGTGATGTATCAGAAATTTTTTTCTACAGGACAATTAGAGAAAGATGGGAACGCAGACCGCCCGCGTCTACCATTCTTGGATTTAAGTGGTAAGCAGCAGCTAACGCCTAAATATTCCAAAAATGGCAAATATCGGTGAAACATTACCAAAACGGTTTCGTAAGGGGTGTCGGGGTATGGGCCAAAACCACAAAAAACGACGTTTTGCTGCCAAATAAACGGTTTTAATGAAGTCTGTCTACGCATGTTCTTACCTCAGTTCAGTCAACTTTTGTAGCAACAATGAGTGAGTTTAGCAAAAAAATTGTCGCCAAACAAAATAGGGTTTTTTCCCCGCAATAGGGTTTTTTCCCCGCACAAACTTTGAACTGTCACAGGTAAACCACAACGTTTTTTACTGTTTTTAAGCTTCAGAAGTATAGAAGAAAGGTAACTCTCTAGAAAAATGCAAACGGCGTTGGCGAAGTGTTTTTGTGAAAAATTATGACAGGTCAAAAATTTGAAAAATTTTGTCACTTTGGAATTTTTCAACATGCAAAATTTTGAAATTTTATAAAAAGTGCTACAGACCTCAAAACTGCACAAAACTTGGTGTGGTAAGTTAGTTTGGGATGCTTTTCACCTGAATACTCAAAAAGGTCCTATCTCCTATGTCGTAAGGTTCGGCCAGGAAGCACTAGGGTTTTTTCCCCGCAAAACGTGTAGGGTTTTTTTCCCGCACCACTATACATTGTATTCACGTGTGTAATACACTGTCTGATGTGACG
>JASANF010009587.1:0-20467 GCA_030248245.1 Trissonchulus sp. WLG1_4
ACATCGTGCTATATAACCTACACTTATACACCGTTTTCCTCGCCAAATTTTCCCAGCAGCTTTTTTTTGCAAAATTCATTACACACAAAAAATACTGCATACTACAAGAAAACTGAACAAGTTTAGTCCTTTGGCCGCGAGAAACTTCTGTCCTTTTCAATAAGAACTTCGGCCAAACTTTCGGATACGGACGCGCAGCAGGGTAATGTTCTAATATTTTCCATATAGTAGCTGAACTCGGAGCAAACAAAGCTGAAAAATACAAGACAATGCTTGCTTGTGCTCTTGATTTTCAATCCTTCCTATCTTCACCAGACGTGAAGGAACTTTCTAGGCTCGTTAGCAAGTGATGTGTTGATGGTGCTTCGACCAACTGAAGCTGTGGAGTAAACCTCATTTTACACAGAGTCAAACACAATCCGTGGATCACAATAGGCAGTCTTACAACAGTCTTTAGCAGTTGAAGATGATAGCCTTACATGGACCATGGGCGTGATAGAGATTACCGCCCAACCCCCTCCTTTCTAGAGCATCGACGAATGGTGACTTAAAAAAATTACCCATGTAGTTTTTTATAATTTTTTTGCATTGCAAACTACAAAAGTTTATTGATAAAGCTGCAGTTCTAAAACCAACCTGTATGCTGGTCCACCGGTCTGCAGAATGCCCAGCTGTCGGCATCGGCTTCGAAATTTCTGTTTGAAATTATCGTAAATACGAAGAAACAATGTTTGCAACTGATCATCTGGGAATACATCATGTATATTCTCATACACCTTTTTCTGTTGCTTGCATATCATTTGAAAGGAATTAGAAGGTGAGGGCGGTGAAAGTTCCCACTAAAATGGAAATATTACAAAATAACAAAAACTGTTCAAATAGAAAGATATAGCATTAAATCCTAGTTTACTGCAAGGGTCGTGATGATTTGCCTAAAAGCTATACCATACTAAATGACGCAGCCACTGCAATCATATTACTCATTGCAATCCTAGACGTAGACCATAACTAGTTGTTAAGCCCTCGCGCATAGTATACACTTTTTGCAGAGTTGCCTGTCTGATTTCTGGACAACTGACGGAAACAAACACACGAACTTAGTATTATTATTAACCAGTATAAACACCAAGTTGACAATTTCCGCTTTAAACTTCTGACCGAAGTTTGTCGGCTAAAAGAAGCTTGTTTGCAAGATCCAACAATATATTATTTCCTATGAGTGAGCTATTTTATCCAGCAGACAGAAGTTTTTGTATAAAAAAAGTGCAGAACATCCACCGTTTATTTAAATTGATTTCTTATCTGCGTTTAACTACAAAACCTATTGAAAGGCCAAGCCATAGTTTAAACCTTTTCTAAAGCAGTACTAAGGTGATGATCCATAATCATGAGGAGTTTGTTGAACACTTCCTGAATATGGTCTTGATAATCCTGCAATAAATAAGGTATTACAACATTTCAGATGCAAAATTGTTGGTCTTTCCAAGTGCAAAAAACAAGGCGAAAATTTGGTGGCTTTTACTATTGCTGTAAATTGAACCAACGCACTATTATCAGAAACCAAGCTTGGCTGCAACTTACATAATCACACTTCTTGCAAACAATAAAAATAAAATACGCAAGCAAATAAGTCACGCATACGACCCAAAGTATTTTTCAGCTTGGTATTTGGTATTGTTAATCATACCTGCCTTATTTTCAAAAAGACTGAATGCAGAGCTACCTTTAGAACGGAGGCGAATGATTTGGCTGGGTTTAAGTGAGAACCATTGGCATCAGTGGCGCTGGCAAGCAGGGGCTCGAAATGGTGCTGAATCGTGGGAATGAAGTGGGCAACCAGCTGCAGACAACGAGACGCCAAGGCTGCAAAATAAATAGACAAGCTCTTAGATGTGTTTATCAGGAATTATTATCTATTCAATTTGAAAGAAATTTTTAGATCGAGTAAAAGTTACAACGTAATCCCAGCTATAGGATTTTTTCAAAACATCAACACTTGTTGTAAAGTTTCAAGTGAGTAACCACGAAATGTCGATTTCCGCGTCTTTTTCTTTAATTAAAGCCTAACTAAAGTTTAATTAACTAAACCCAAGCTCCAAATTCTGCCACGTGAACATCTTATAGTCAGTCATATGATCACATTTCCGCAACGACATCCACAAGCTAAATAGCGATTCGCTTAAAATAATCAGTGAATTAACATACCTAAATTTTTGGTACTAATAGATTTGAGTCCTATCAATTGCACCGCGCCCGCTCCAAGAACTAACTGGCAGGATCGAGAATTGAAATGCTAAATAAAGTACCAGTTCCTTCATAAACAAAAGCTTCTCACTGATTTATAATTTCTCAATTAAAATAATTACGTATCGCATTCTGTTTTTTATACGCCAAAAATGCGAAACAAACGACGCATGTTTTTCCTTTCCACAAACTTGGCATAAATAATACATAGTAAGTATACAAGGGCAATCCGCGATACACGTTTTTAGACTTGAATAAAACGAATTAATACAAATATATGACAAAAACCGAGTCCCTAAATCGAAAATACATTTCTATTATTCATGTTAACATTTTCTTTCTCTACAAATTCATCAAAATCTCGAGTTAAATTTTTCAAAACCACTCAAAATTCAAAATTTGTTCGGCTCCAGAAATAACAGTCTGTTGTCGGTACTTTGAGAAGCTCGATGATTCTAGTCAGCAAATCGGTGGATATTCGTGGAACGTCTTGAGCTAACTGACAATATTCAAACAGCATTTCCATGAATAGCAGAGCGGTTCTGAAATTACACAAAAGCACTATTTACGTCTTCAATGTCTCAAGTTTTTAATCGACTAAGACATGATAAATCATGCAATTCATACAATATAAAATCAAGGAATGCCGTGATTTTTTTATAATGCTGCGGCTTTCAGGATCGTATTTGTGACTGTAAAATGACTTTTAAATAGTACGTTACAGAAGTATGTGTATGGATAATATCATGTCTGTACGAATAACATTATGCTGGGATAGACGAAAGTTTGTATGTCCGAGAAAAATAATCGAAAAGGAACGCGCTGTGTTAGCCCGTAGCCGTAATGCCGCACTGAAGGTGAAACGTTCGTAGCAGCGACTGAACAACCAACTCACCCGACTAAACTGTATTTTTCACTGCCGATCATCAGATATTTCTTCGGCTTCGCATTGTCAACCGTTACAGATGCTCGTATGCTTGTCACTTGACCTGAAACCCCATACACCAAAAGAATAACCGTTGTAAAAAAAAGGTATATTCTACGCGTTTTTAATCACTACAAAACCTCAGTAGCAAATAGCAGTCGATTCGTTCATCTCAGTCGTTAGTCATTATTGTGTAAATTAAACTAAAGAAATTGAATAGACCCTGTTAAGTCTAACTCTTACAAATCACCTAGAACTTGCACGTATTTAGAACGTGACTTCAGTAAAAAAAAGATTTAAAATAACAAAAAGTTATTTTAGCAATCGCTATGTGCCAGAAACATACCTGTACTTTGGATAGTGTCAATAAGCTGCTGGAATCGACATGGTACGTCTGCTTGCTTCCAGTGTTCACTGTCCAGGATAAGTCTAGAACAATATGTATGAATTGTTACCACCATCCCTTCACCGGGTTAAACGGACTAGCTTCATCTCAGCCAGAAGAGTAGGAGCAAGCAAGTATAAAACTAAACGAGTTAAAATAAGTCCGCTGCTTTTTAAACTGTTAATCCTAAACTGTTAATAAAAATAGAAACTTCAGCGTAATTTTGTTTGCTAAGTTTGCTTAACACTAGCGTGTAAACTGCAACGTTTTGAATCCCTTTGGTCAAACCAAAGATTTTGTTTCGTCCGGAGCAGCCGGGCCGACCTCTGTACTCGCGGGCCCGGCCCGCAGCCCGCGATCCACCACCGGCCCGGCGGGCCGGTGGTGGGCCGGGCCGATGGTGGGCCGGGCCGCGGGCCGGGTTGGGCCGGTGGTGGGCCGGGCCGCGGGCCGGGCCATTTAAAAATTGCCAAATTTTTCCAAAAAGCCAAAACTTTCAAAAAACACAACTATAAGCTAATTCAAACACATAAACACTCATATGACAATACGGCGGAGTATTTACGTGCAAACTAAATGGCACAACAAACAAGCATAGAAACAAGCGACATAAAATGACATTTACGTTAGTTGATTTAGGTTTGCATAGGATCACCTAAAATGTATGCTTGAATATACTATAGGTAGCAGTCCTTGCTTAGACTACATCACAAGTTTGTGTCTGAACCATTTTTTAAGACTAGTATGTTCGTTTTGCCAGCGACGGTGACTGTTACAGTCCAACCATACATGTAACAGCACAAAAATTTGGGGTACTCCTCCCTTGATGGGACCCCCTTCCCTGAGTACAAGTAAAAGTATTAGTACTCTTGACCCCCTTTGTTTTAAAACTATCAAAACTGGGGCAAATTTTACTTTTTCTTCAAGTGCCAACAACAAATGTCAAATTTTTTAAGTTTTGGGTGGAATTTTTGGTCACGACGGGACCTTCTCTCCTGTTTTACCCTTGGTGGGAGTATGGAACTTCCCTCTCTCTCCCCTGGCGCCAAATCTTGGGGATGAGTCTTCCCCTCATTCCCACTCAACTAGCCTACATGTGTGGTCATACATGTGTTAACATTACAAATTTAGAAATTTATTGAAAATTCAATTCAAAAGTATGTACATACATACTTTTGAGACATTACATTAACGTAATACGTTAATAAATAATTTTATGAGACAATATGACACCGAATTATGCTCGTTACCAAGCTTAGATCATTTTTCCAAATTTAAAAAAGGTTTTTACGCAGAAAATTACTTGGATATAATAAGAAATAATCAACATAAAATTGCCTCAAGTAGGCTTCGGCTTCGTTCACATGATCTTGAAATTGAGAGGGGTAGGTGGGATAGACGAACTACTCATAGATTACCTAGAACTCAAAGATTCTGCAAATTATGTAATTTTGGCACAGTAGATGAGGCTCATTTTGTTGTAAAATGTCCAACCTACCACACGTTAAGGTTACATTTACTCAAGTTAAACTGTTTTGAAATCTCGGATGTGGATTGCGCAGAAAAAGTTTTTTGTGACCTGATGGCTAGCACTGACCCTGCTGTGCTGAAAGTACTGACCAAATTTATTTACTTATGTTTTAAACTTCGGACAAATAGTCTACTTCAAAATAGTTAACATGTATTGTTTTAGTTTACCGTTTTTGTTTTATGCTTGGATTGTTTAATTGTTGTTTTCGCTAGCGTAAGCGTAATTTTGTTGTTTCACTAACATAGTATGTCGCTTTTAGGGACTTTATGTTGGCAATTATTTCAATAAACAAACAAACAAACAAACATAGGTAAGCTCAGGTTTGATGGTGTTAGACTAATTATACAATTTTTAGCCTTTTTGACCGTTTTTTGTGCCATTCTGTGAAATTTCCAATTTTATTACTGGTCGGCCCGCGGCCCGCCACCGGCCCGCGAAGGAACTCTAACTTCAACCATCTGCTGGTCGGACTAAAGTGAACTACGAATAGTCATTGGAAGAAAATTTTGGTCTCTGAAAGTGGCTTCATAGTAGGAATTCATGTTCATAGTCAGCAGTTTTTCTGTATTGGCATCATTTCCTTCGGTTACGGACACGACAATGGTTGGCGAACTCGAACACACAATCTACACAAGGGATAAACCCTGTAGACAAACTGTCGAGCGTACGCTAATTTGCCCTTTTTGTCTTCGTGAAATTTACAGACATAGCGGGCGGCCTGGCTGTGTATGCAACTGCGCAGTGGGGTTAGGCGTCGCCCCGCCAGCCCATCACAGTTCTCCATGAATTCGTCTGTATCCGCCAGCAGCTGCAGGAAATCTTCACGGGGCAGTTTGTCGAGAAATCCATCCTGGAAAAAGACGGTTACAAATAAGTAATCAACATCACTTACTTAAAAAGTAACCTTAAAACAAACAAATCAGCTGAGCATGCTCAATTATAAACATGGCAGTAGTGGTTAGGGAGTACCCATAAGTATGGTAATAATTGAGAAAAGGATCAAGAAACCGCTGACTGTAGCGGCGTGTTTTGGAGTGTAGTTGGAGTGTAGTATAGTGTTTTTATCAAACATTTCACAAGTCTATGGAAACAGCGACCAGAAAACAGGTTAAGGTGAGACTGCCGGGAGTGTTGAGGCGGTGTCTGGCATCGCCTATTATAGGTAAACCTATTTTTTTAAAAACAAAATTTGAAGGAAATTATTCTACATAGTACATTTTCTACAGCCAGTGGGGAATCCAGAAGGAAGATGGACGGTGTGACCTCCACCCCCACCCCCCACCCAGACTGTTCCCAAGGCTAAGTTTCCAGAGACTGCCTTGATGCATTTACTACTACTGTTTTAAATTCTAAACAGTTACAAACTTTTGAGCGCGCCACAATTAATCGAGCGCAACGTTCTTGGGCATAACTACAGGCAGAGGCGGTCAACTCGTGACATTCAACGGAGAGCACATCAAACGCTGCATTATCAATGATTGCTTCATAGTCAGACAACGGGCTAAAACACACTCACAAGACAGCTATTTACAATACTGACCAAATTACAAATAGATAAATCTGACAACCATTTTAAAAACTTAACGCTATGGGCCATACCAACACTCAAAGAGTATAATTATAATAGCAACCACCATGATTCTTTCAAATCCCCAGTTAAGCAGCGCAGCAGGTGCCGGACTTTTAGTAAAGTGTGGATATACAACTTGAGCCAGTGCAACGCATGTGTCGCTTAACTGGCCAACGAAGGGAGCGTCATACTTTAAAAAAACGTCCCTCTGATCTAACCTACTATTCATAGTTTTGCGGCACTGTTTCCAGGATTGCGGATAATACTTATTTGGTTAACGAAAATGTGTACAGGCAGTAGTCCGATGCTCCAATGCGACTCAACCCTTTGCGTCCATGCATCACGAGCTTCAATAGCAAAAAAAAGATGTAAAAAAGTAACACCTACGTTGAAAGTGATACGGGTGAAATGGGGCACTGACTGCTTGTTGAGCCGCTGTTATCCGACTGTCGACCCGCCACGAAATGGGTTAGCAAGAGCAGTGAATCTTGTAACACCTAAATGAAAAGTTCAAGAACAGCTGACTCCATTAATATGCGGAGACCGTTTTCTAACTGTACTTTCCGCAGAGATCTGGTTTGACAGAATGTTTTTTAAGCGATCAGATACTTATTCAAAGCAAAGTAGAAACATATCGCTATAAATTACAGCTAATGGTCAAGATGCTTGCTTTTTGCTTCTTTTTGCTTAATGCTTAATGCTTTTTTGTATTGGTAGTTCATAAAAGCATTTACATGGACTTCGCAAGTCTATTACTTTATTGCAGAAATTAATTCAGAGCTTGTCTTGTCAGGTATCTGCAGAAACCTAACGTGGAGCATACACTTTTTACTGTCAATCAAGTTTCAATTTGGACTTAAAAATAATTATAAAAACAGCTAGTTTTACCTTGACTTTTCTGCACAGCATTAACATCTGAGCAAGCACACTCCGCAGCAACAGCAGCCACTCCTTGAAGCTCAGCAGTCGCATTTGGTCTGCCAGGGTGCTGAAAACAAACAAAACATTTTGCACAATTGAATTTGCCTACACAACAGAAACTTTTGTTATTCGAAGTTCAAGTACTCATGATCCCACATTCTGCTAGGATACCATTTTGCTGAAAGTTTGTGACAAAATAACTTACTTAACATTTTGAGCATCACCAACTGCATCGGTTTCTTCTATCACTTCGCGAACGGTCTAAAACAAAATCCACAGGACATGAAATTCACACAAGATTGTGGCGCAATAAATAGGTCAAAGGTCACGAAAAATCCCACGTCTCTAATTATGAACAGACATGGTTTATAAAACATATCTCCTGCACGAAACTAAACGAGCAGGAGCAGTATTATGTCTAGTTTTCACAGTAGCTCAAAAAAATTCTGTGGTAATATAATAATATAAAGTAACCATTTTAGGTAGCACTACCGTAAGCAATAAGACAGAAGTAGTCATTAAAAAACGACATACATCGCGCAATAAGCTCTTTACAGCGGCACAAATTTCCTCCCGAATCACTTGCATAAAACGAAATTCGTGAAGTTTCACCAAGCCAAGGAACAAACATGTCAGCTGATTCTAAACAAAACTTGAAGTAGTATAGCAGTTGGCAGGCCCATATATTATAATGCAAACATGAGTTCTTGCTGCATCTGTTTAATGCGATGTTCTAATTAGTCGAAACAGAACGACTTGGTCTGGTTTCGCAGCGTAAAACAAGATGTGAGTTTTCTGTTCGTTAACTTTTAACCAATCGGTCGTTGGGCCTTCTATGATTTTATTTTTAGCAGTACCGTTGTTCGTTAAAAATCATTAGTCGTTATCTGCTTTCATGAATGAAAATCATCTGGGCCATAAGTCAAATTATTAGTTACCAATTACTAAGTTTATTTTTGCAGCACTTTTCTAATTCTTAAATTACTTCATCAATTGATATTTCTGATCCTGAGTCCGGCGCCTGAAAAAATTCCATCTTGATGAAACGCACAAATTCATCTTGAAGCATTCTGCTGATCATTTTTTGCAGTTCACTCAGCTGGTGACTCAAATGCCTGCAAACAAAGTCATTCATACCTATAAAACCGTAAATCACGTTTAAGCTCGGTTCATACTTGTCTTTAAGAACAAAAAAGACAAAAAAACAAAAAAAAGACAGGACTAAAACAGTTTTCAGTCAGCTTTTCGGTGAAGCATTCACATATTATTGTTTATTTCTGACGTCTAACCTTTTGTATAAAAACTGAACTTGAACCTTTCTTCGTGCAAAAAATTAGCTCAGTTAGTTATGTAGTTTTCATGGAACTGCTAAGGACAAACCAATAGAGAAACGCACAAGGACGATTTAGCCGTTCAGTCGATGTGAACGAGATGTTGACCGTGAGCCCGAAAATCCAATAAGATTATTGTTATTGAAAAACGTAAGCGCTGCCATTCCACACATAAAATTCGCTCATCAATACTAACCGAAAGCACAGCACACCCGCCAATTCTTGCTGCAACACTTCCTGGGTAGTTTCAATCAAATCCAAGGCACCCAGATAATCTGAACTATGCAGGAGCATGTGAACTGTCGGTTGCGTCTCACGAATGGTGCTCATTAGGCGAAGCTAAAAAAACAAAAACACTGCTGCAAAATAAGTTGAGAAAATTGACAAAGTCAGTACTTATACAAGCAGTTCACTAAAATCAACCCCTGATCCGCAATACAAATTGAAAATAGAACGTTTGACCAGGGTTGGCAGTCTCGGTCTCGGTCTCGGTCTCGTAAAAAACCCGAGACTAGGCTGGTCTCGGTCTCGGTAGGAAAACCGAGACCTGCCATAGGGTGGTCTCGGTATTTCAGATGAGATTGTATTTCAATTTACGTAGTCAAAAATAAAAATACGCAGAATTTACGCAGCTTTCATATGCCCCCCAAGCGGCAGTAAATCAAGCTTAGCCAAAAAAATTTTCTGATACGTCCCCAATTGACCAAATTTGGCCTAAAAATAAAAAAATTTCTCCAATTTTTGTACTGGGGGCTACCGCCCCCAGACCCCTGCAACTTTAATGCTTTTGTGTTCCTCGCTATTGTCTTTCGTGCAAGCGTAAGCAAGTGTATATTCATGGGTGTATTGTGCACCATCTATTTGCTTAATACACTGTTAGCATACATGTATGAGGGGTGGGATGGAGGGATCCCCCCACAAAAATATGTGTGTTCTAATCACATTCCAGTGATTTTTAACACATTTCAAAGATCGAATAGTCATTCCCCCAGCCTGCAACTACGCAAATATAGCGCATTGAGCATGTATGTATACAGGGGCGTAGCCAGGGGGGGGGAATGGGGGGAATTCCCCCCCCCCCGAAATTTTTTCCGACTGAAATTTTACACAAGGGTCCCCCCTTTCGTTTTTATGGTTCGGCCGGAAAAAATTTCTGATACATCTCCAATTGACCAAATTTAGCCTAAAAATCAAAAATTTCCTCAAATTTTTCCTGGGGGCTGCCGCCCCCAGACCCCCGCAACCTTGTGGTTAACTGTTTCTTGCTTTTGTGTTCCATTATATAAACCGTGTCCACGTGTATATAAGTGCATTGTGCACTATTCATTTGCTTAATACACTGTTAAATGTATCTTTTTAGCTGTTTTATCGCAGCTAAAATGGCATTTTTAGTTAATTTGCGGCTCGTAATGTCATAAATCTTCTCAAAGTTTTCAAATTTGCTAGCTTCTGCACCCTTGTCGATCCAGCAGTTTTGTAATTTTTGGTGTTTTGAGCTCCAATTTTACGTTCGATGCCGCTGTGGTCAAAAAATTAGCGTTGTTTTTGAACGAAATATGCTAATAAATGTCGTTTTTTGCGTTAAAATTGCAATTACGTGCATTTTAACACATTTCAAAAAATCGAAAAGTCATTCCCCCCCCCCCCCCGAAATTTTTTCCTGGCTACGCCACTGCATGTATATATAGTTCAGCGTCCTAGAAGTTTTCAAATTAATACATGTGACCAAAATTCGCGTTAACTTCAGCTGAATGTAATGTTCGTTGCATTATAATTGCTTGACATACCCTTTAAATGCGTTGGTTATGTTTTTAACCGGTTATAGACTAGTTTTGGCAAAATACTCAGTCATTTGTAAAAATACGCAGTCAAAAATAAAAATACGCAGTTTTTACGCAGTGCCGATTTTCAAACAAAACCCTGGACTTTGACCATGGAGTTACCCAGAAGTGAGTCAAGTGCTCAATAACTGTGGCTTTTGGCACTTTCCAAAACGCTCGAAAATAAAAATATTACAATATAAGACATGGTCAAATGGTCGTATAATACAGATGAAACGTCCATGCAAATTCATGGCATAAAATATTGTTATTAACAATTTTCATAACATATTTCATGCAACATAACATTGAGATTATATACACGAGATGATGCGAGTAACAATACAACGTAGCTTTTTAGTAGCTAAAAATGGTCGTCAGTTTTATAATAATCAGGTCCCCTAAACTACAGTTGTAAACAAAATTGAAATCACACTAAAGACGAAATCTGACGAAAATAAGTAAGCCAAATATTCATTCTAGTTTGCCGGTTTTCAAATTTTCAAACACGAGACATCAGTACGTCGGAAACGTCATATGCGCTTCTTGCCAGATAACAAACACGTAATTTCAAGCCTATGCAGAGCAGCTTAAAGCTCAGAGATCCAGAATTAGTGTAAAAACTAAACACACACACACACACTTTTGCAAGCAAAGCAGAAGCATTCTTTCTAGCTCGCTCGCATGAAAGCATACGAAGGGATCGATGGACCAAGGTTTGATCCAGCTGTTGCACTTTCGATCTGAAATAGAAATAAATTAGTATTTAGTATGTATACTTATCAAACCTGAAAATATGCTATTCGCGAAATGGAATGAATCAATACAAGAACGAGTATGAACCGGGCTTTGAAGGTTTGACTTCAGGTTTAAAGTCACAAAGTCATAAATTCGAACATAATTGCTTGTGCGTACGTGTAGGCTTGTACTACACCGTTCAATCGCTTATAAACGGTATGCGCTAGGTGTATCCACCTAAGGACTGAGGCTACCAATTTACCTGAGGTCTTGTACTGCGAGTTTGGTTTGGCCCAGATAGTCTTGCAGCTCGTCATGTGAGGTCATGGCGTGAAAGAAGGCGGCCGACTGACTGCTAATCTGCTTGGCGATGTGCACTTCCACAACATCCAAACTTTGCGAAAGCTGCAAACGAAAAAGTATAAAACTATAATTAAAGTCTGACTAAAAAATACTGGACGCTGAAATAAAAAGCAACGCGCGATTTTATTACGAAAAGAACTAAACGTGAGCATCAAGAGCGCAGCGAATAGTCAAAAAAATCACAACACCTCTTTTCTTTCAGGGTTTAGCAGTTGCTTGTTGGTCAAAATTTCGTATCATAATACACATCTACAAATCATCATCTACATCATCAACTGCAGTAGAAACGCCGCTTGTCTTAACGGCTGATTTAGTACGATTTTCAGTATATTGGCATCTATTTCGCCGAAATCATAACGTCAATACCTTTTCTTCGATCAGTTTATTCTTGCGCATATGCAGCTGGAGTGATCTGACAGGGGTGGCAGCCGTAACCGTAGTGGGATCGGAGCGAGGAACTATTTCTGGCAAACTGTCGAAATTGGGCAACGTTGGGGGTGCTTCGGAGAAAGGATTGGTGTCCTCCTCTGAGAGCGGGGAAAGGAAAAGAGTGTTGAAATAGGGCACTGATGTCACGTCAAAATTGGCATCCAAAAAAATCTTTGGTATATTACTAATAGCTTGCTTCCAGGTTTCTGAAAAAAGGCAAAAATACGTTTGCTACTAATCCTTACATTTTTATCAGTGAGCTTCTTCAGTCCAACAGTTTTTGACAACAAATTGAAAAATAACAGTTCTGCGTCAGAGGCAAAATAATTTTTTAGTCCTACCGACCGCTGTCATCATTGAGGACAAGTGAAAAACCTGTGCTGCAAGTTGGAAGATTCTTTGTTTTCACAAAATACAATTTAACTATAGTACTGTTAGCAGTTAGCACTAATTGTGAAGTTGAGATTTTTTGGTAAAAAAGTGGAGAAACGGTTACAAAAACGAAATTATCAATATAAATACAAACGGCCATTGCAAACTGCAATAGAATATAAAATATTGACATTAAAAATCCGGTCTCAGTCCTAACGATCCATTATTACAATGGCACTATCATGACTTAGTCAACGTGGTCACTGCACATCATTGACCGGCTTAGCACAGACTTAATAAGACTAGATACTCAACCAATGTATATGAGATGAATGATTTAAAGCCAGCTTCTGACCAACCTCTATTAAGAGTGGCACTGCTGGCACTATGTCGCATTTCTGCCCTCTGTTCCAACTTCTTGAGGTCACGCATGTGTCTTTTCTGACGCTAAAATTGCAGTAAACTTTCTAATAGCCTTTTCTGAAAATCAAGAAATTACGCTACAACATGGTTGCAGAATTCTATGCTCCAAAAACGTAGATACGATCAAACACCCTGCACCGATAATGACCAGATTTATTCACCTTGGCACAACGCTGGAGATAGGTTTGGAAATTCTGAGCCGAAACCAAAGGTAAGTGAGATGAAGGCGGAATTTCCGATTTCTCCGCAAAACCCTCGCCCCAGTGACGCATGAAGAAAACAACAGCATCTCTTCGAGTTTTTCTGCAAATCCAGTAAATAGCAATTATAGCAAATTCTGAATGTTAAGCTGAATTTACAATATCTATAAGCTTGAGTTTATCAAACTACAACAGTATAAAATCACCAAAGTAAAATCTGTTGTGCCGTGCTAATTATGGAATTTAGTAAGCTACTAAAACTAATACATGCGGATGCGACTAATGAATGACTTGCGCTTAGCTAATCTTTTAACTGGATAAAGCAAGCATAATGAGATTTCAACCAAACAGTGTTTAACACTCTAACAGTAGAAACGTGGCTCGAAACTCAGAATATATCAGAATGCGTGAGATATTCTATGAAACCGAGCTCTGGTTTGCCAAAGCATGCCAAGAGACAATTCTAGAGCATAGCGGCTCCCGCAGTAATTGTTTAGCTATAAAATCACGAGAAGACTATGCACAAGTTCAGTGTTCAGATTTCAGAACATTATTATGACTACGAAACGAAGCAGTCCCGAAAACTTCTGGGCCCGATTTATCGAAACAAAATGTTCGTCGTTGAAAAAGCAAATGTTCGTCGTTGGAAAACAAGTTCGTCGTTGAAAAACAAATGTTCGTCGTTGAAAGTTCGTCGTTGAAATTGTTCGTCGTTGAAAAATTTTTCAACGACGAGCTTTGGTTTTTTAGAACATTATTATGTTCTAAAAGACAAAAGCTCGTCGTTGAAAAAATTTTCAACGACGAACATTTCAACGGAGCTCAAGACATTCGTTGCAATGTTCGCCGTTGAAATTCAACGACGAACATTTGTTTTTCAACGACGAATTGTTTTTCAACGACGAACATTTGCTTTTTCAACGACGAACATTTGTTTTTCAACGACGAACATTTGTTTTTCAACGATGAACATTTGTCCTATAATTACGTGTTATGTTCGTCGTTGAAAATGTTTCGATCAATCCAAAATTTTCAACGACGAACATTTTCAACGACGAACATTTTGCTTCGATAAATCGGGCCCTGACAATTAAACAGTATGAGCTTGATTTTGATACCTTCGGAACACATTCCTCAAATGTTTTGACTGGGAAGTATGAATATAATCCACGACGCACGTGGATCTGTGAAGGCCATAAATGGGCAGCAAGGAAATTCTTGAAGGAGTAGCGAGTGAGCCTCAGGGCAAATATGGGGGTGCGCAAAAACTTCTCTGCCTATTTACCTCAATTTGGTTTGCGAATATTTGCCCGTGGAACCACCAATTTTAGTTTCTAACTTCTGAGTCACACGTCCTCAGATATGTAAGATAAAACACATCTGTCAGAGGAAGTGAAATTTCTCAGAAGAATAAGGGATGAAAAATCTATGTAGGGCGAAGTTGCCATCCGGAGGGTGAATGGCTGTATCCTTTATATCAGTATAAACAAGTTTTACATAGCAGACTTATTTTTTTCCGTTGCGCAAAAAAATCTACATACATACGCACTACTACCGCAGACCTCCTCTATGAGCACATACCTCGGATCATTCAAAACTGCCGGGAGATTCTGCGTTGCATTAAAAATTGACCATCGAGATTCTCCGTCGCGACTAGTAGTGCCAGAGCCTCGATTAGCCGTCGGGGATTGGTCAGGACCTGCTTGCTGCTGCCAGCTAAAATTGAGACGTCCTAAAAATAATAAATAGCAAGATATATAGCAATATATTCTTTATTTATAAAAATCTTTAAAATCTTTAAATATATATTGGTATTTCTGGCACAATCTGAATCCGAAGTACCTAACGGGGCTACCGATACATGTAGATGTAACAAACCCAAAACTACAGCTGACTGCTGACCTTATCCTTCGTTTCATACCCTGTTGCTGAGATTTACAAATCCTACAATCGTAACAATAGTTGTCAAAACTGTGGTGAGCGGTAATGAATTTACATAACCGATTTGTGATCAATAACCAGATCTTTTCCCGCTACATATTATATATATGTATATATATATATATATATATATATATATATATATATATATATATATATATATATATATATATATATATATATATATATATATATATATATATATATATATATACTAATACTTACAATTGTAAGACTTGTAGAACTACAGGACACCCTCACCCAAAACCCAGCTTCACAAAGTCTCAAAAGTAAACGGCACCAAATTTGGGTGAACTGTTATATACACTGGCGAGAACATATTTTCATCTTGTGTAAAAAACAGCAGTCTGTGGAATTGCCAGTAAGTTGTCGGAAGTGTAGACTGTTTAGACGTAATAAACTGTCGACACTGGAAAACTAACTATCGCCAAAACCACAAGTTTCAAATGCAAACGCACCTGATTTTTGCAAAAATGCCGGCTTAATGTGGTCGCGTTCGATATGTTTCTCATAATCTTCGTCTGAAACGCCCTCCAACGGCAGGCTCGGACAGATATTGTGCTCGCCGTATCTACAAAAAAAAATAACGCCAACTTACAGTGCTTATTTTTTTATTAAAAACTTGGAGCTTAATGCTGGTCTCCACTAGTTACAAATAATATTTAATATCAGACTACGGGGGATTATCACTACAGAAATGAAAACTTGGAATGTTGAAATATGTTTCTGTTATGTCTGAAAAAACTAAACCAACTGTTTCAACTTAGTAGAGGTTAAAAACTTGATCAGGCTATATTTTTCATACATATTTGTTTCATTTTGAATACTTCTTCAGGTTCTAAGCCATTTCTTATTTCTGCGCATTATTTTTTATATTTCCGCCAGTTGAATTCTGAAACTTTTAGGTTCGATTTCACAAAGGTGGATTTATATTTTCTTTTTCATATAGTTAAATCGTAATTTATTCATTATGAAATATAGCCTGATTCGTTACAAATTTCGTAAATTTTCTAATAATTGTGCCCAGATAAATATCCTTTGGTGTTTTTGCCGTCAGGTGCGGTGCTCATTACCGTTACAACGCTCTGCAGCGGCTAGGGATAGCGACCCCTCGTGGCATAGTGCCTCACACAGACCCTGTTACTTTCCCACATAAATGTGGTACCCATTTTACCGGTCCCATCGGAATAACTGCTAGGTTGGCAGGAGCGATGTGGCCTAATCTCTTGCTCAAGGGGATTACATGTAAAAGATTAGCAAGGATTCGAACCTCAACCTTGAGACTGAAACCACTCAGCCACGCTGCCATTTTACAAATACATACACTCAATATATAAGCCAAAAAAGACGCATGGTCAAAACTTTGGCCCACGCCGCCTTCCCCCTCCTTGGGACGATTTTTTTGGTGGACATCCAACCTCAACTTTATGCTCTTATACCTACATTTACATACATTAGCATCCTCATACAAAAACACAATGTCTATGTACAATCCACAGAAATACTGATGTCTGTATACATACCCATGGTATATAATATATCCGTACGTATATAACATTTCATAGAAAATATCGATATCGGTTATCGGTAGATTTGGCTATCAGCCAAACACTAATCGAAACTGTTATTCTGATTTACATTCGTGTATCGTGTGATTTTCCTGTTCACCGTGATAAAAATACTTTCCACAATTCTTAATATCATAGGAAGGTCGGACTCAAACAACTCTAAAATCCTGAAAAGAACAACTACTTGCAAATATAGGATCCTCCTTCTTTCACGCAATGGAGTAGTCTCAAATGGGCCGATAACTGTGCCTGTGTGCTGAATTCTTCGTCCACATTAACGCAGTACGCACAGCGCACTGAGCCAACCCCACGGTCCCCCATCATCCTGAAAACATAACTAAACAGCGTTTATGGCTCATAGGGTCAGCAAGTTATTTTTAATTAGTACCATAGAGCCAGAAATCGATCACCCAGACCGAGACCAGTATGCACAATTTAGGCATATAAAACTTGAGTTGACGCTGACGTAGTAATTGACGGCAATATTGAGTATTCATATCACTCAGTGACACTACTTCTTTTGTAGAATTAGTCACATTCACTCTACTACGTACAGCCAAAGAAGGGGAAGATTTCTACCGAGACCGTCCTGTGGCTTTTCGTGTACCCGCACAAAAATTAGAACTACCCAATTCCCAGCCAGATTTTAATTAAAAAATCTATAGTTTTCGAAAATTATTCGCTCCACGGGGGGCATGTACCACAGAAAATGCTTAGAGTAGTGTGCCTTTTTATTACAATTCGCCTTCACCGAAATACTGTGAGCAAAATGCAGGTCTAAACGCATTATATGGCATCTGAGCCTGTACTGCAACTGTTCAATCGTTCTATTTTGGTTGTTTACCGTACAAAAACAGGCAATTTTTTAGCACAGTAATACGTCCAACGTCCATAATGTAAAAAATGCCTGAAACTGCAACATTCCCCACACGTTTATTGCGATGATAAAAAATGTCTACATTTCAATATAATTTAAAAGTTAAAGTTCATTTCATTTCAAACAAGTAGGCCCCAAAAGGGGCAATGTTCCTTCCCCGGTGTCTACCTACCAAGTTTAATTGAATTGTATCTATTCTCCTACTGTACACTACATTGCGTAACTTAGGTACTTACCCTACTACCTACGTATGTACGTACACTTACAAAAAAGTGCTGCAGGATGTTAAGCATCCCGCTGCAGCGAGCCATTCGGCCCAAATTACGCTTTGATCTGAGCACATCAGCTCTAAGAAGCGATAAACAGTGCTATCCAGGGGCTCTTATATACTGCTGGAGAAACATTACGGTGCCGAGGCTGAAAAAGTACACTACAACACTCTACATCGATTATTGATTTTTGTGCATATACGCAGACAAAAATCAGCAGCCAACTCCCAGGCTGAGAACACACACAAAACATACAGGCTATGCAGCCTGCTCAGCAGCGTTTAACGCTGCGAACAGTTAGTTTCAAAACAATAGTTCCTTCTCTAGAAGGAACATAAATTTAAATAGCTCATCTCCCGTTTTTTTCCCTCAGACAACTTTCCTTCAAAACTAATATTTCTGGCAAAAATGCACAATTATGCAAGCCGTCTTCGAATCACCATAATTTTAATTAGAGCTGTGATCTGCCGCCAAATGTACGCATATTTGACTGTTAGGACTCTTGACCATACACGAGCGTGGGAGGTTTCACTCCCCACCCCCCCCCTCCACCCCCGATGGGCGCTTTACGCGCTCCCAGCATGTTTTGGAAACTGTTGACGACGACTAAATCAGTGGCTCACAAGGTAAAACCGGTGACTCACGAAGCGAGAACGAGCTGAAAAGTTGCTTTGCACAGCCCCCAAATTCGCAAACTGCCCACGTATGCTCTTCACACTAATTAAAAATCACACATTATTTTTCTACATATTAAATCATTCATCTCCATGAAGAAAGACACAAGACATCAAACTGCCAGAGTGAACGCTCAACATGTTTTGAAATAACCATTTACTGATAAATTAACAATATATCATACAATACTGTACAATATACAGATACAACTATATACACAACACAATAATCACACCAGAGAAAGTGTGAAGCCTGAAGTCACGGTTATATCTCTAGCAAAGTATGACTTTCATTGGGTTTGGAAAAATACTGCCTCTCCCGCCCAACCCCTACCAGTAACATAACTTATAGTGTGGTGTGGTCCACGAACAAACATAATACGGGGTCGAAATTTTGGGGGGCCTCTCCGGCGAAATTTTGGGGAGCGTTCACCCTCCCCCCTGATCGACCAAAAATGCCCTTAATTTTGTAAATTTCGTCAAAATTTCCCAAAAAAGAGCCAATTTTTACTAAATTTTGCCCAAATTTTTGGGACCCGTTTTTTTTTTGGGGGGGGGGGAAGATAGCGCCCCACATACATGTATGTCCACGTATCATATCTAAACACTTGAGTGCGCATAAAGAGACCGCAAAATCACATTATAAAATGACCAAGTTTATAGGAATGCCTTTTTGTAAAACAATGGGAAAATCGTTTAAAATCCACCGAGCAAATTATTTAGCATAGACAAACTGTAGCCAAAAAATTAAAAAGGAAAACAAGACAACACTTTTGTCCATCAAATTCGCCTTTTCGACATGATGTAGTACGACAATGGAAAGCTGAGCTGCAAAAAAGTTAATTGCGCTAACATGCACATTAGCTAGCCTTCAACTCATCTTAATAATAACTAGTCGGGTGGCTACAACGGGTTGCCGACAGTGGGTAGAGGACCCTCTATTCTAAGCAAAGGACCCTCTATTCTAAGTAGAGGACTTTCTGTTTGTGTTCAGGAGCTCAAATTACCCCTAGAAACATCAAAATCTCAATTTCGAAAATTTGACCCCTTTGGCCCTCTGGGGCATGGTACCCTAGGGAGGGGGCTTAGCGGGGTCCACGAGGGGTCGCAGACGAAAATGGACCTCGGATTCGTGTTCCGGGGCCCAAATTACCCCTAGGGACGTCAAAATCCCAATTTCGAAAATTTGACCCCTGGGGCCCCCTGGGCAGGGTGCCCTAGGGGGGGTCATGGAAGGGTCCAGAGGGGTCCTAGACGAAAATGGACCTCGGATTCGTGTTCCGGGGCCCAAATTACCCCTAGGGACGTCGAAATCCCAATTTCGAAAATTTGACCCCTGGGGACTCCTGGGCAGGGTGCCCTAGGGGGGTCATGGAAGGGTCCCGAGCGGTCGTAGACGAAAATGGACCTCGGATTCGTGTTCCGGGGCCCAAATTACCCCTAGGGACGTCAAAATCCCATTTTCGAAAATTTGACCCCTGGGGACCCTCTGGGCAGGGTGCCCTAGGGGGGTCATGAAAGGGTCCCGAGGGGTCGCAGACGAAAATGGACCTCGGATTCGTGTTCCGGGGCCCAAATTACCCCTAGGGACGTTAAATTCCAAATTTCGAAAATTCGACCCCTTAAAACCCACTTTTTACACCCCCTAATGGCTGAAACATAGCCCCAACAGGTTTCGTCCATACACACTAGATCCAGTTTTCAAAGTCACGTAACCCGGGCCTCCGAGGGGCCACGAGTCCATCAAGTTGGGGGGTGCAAGTACTCAAGGGGGGGACCCTTCCACCAAAGTTTGGTTCATATCCATAAAGTATTACCTCAGAAAAAACGCTTACAGACAAATGGACATACGAAAAATAATATTA
>JASANF010009589.1:0-61587 GCA_030248245.1 Trissonchulus sp. WLG1_4
CTCTGGTGGTAACTCCCTTGGGATAAGCGGGACGCATGGTCCACAATCCACATCCCGAATGGATAACTCGGGAGGCAGCATACTGTACGCAGGAGTAGATCAGCAACAGTATACCAAGGAGTGTGATAACTGCTCACAAGTTGGGGACGTGTATACACCCCACTACGTAGATTTTGAGCAGTATATACATCAATACGAGCAACCGGCGGATTGTACCGAGAAAAATTTGCCATCTTTCGACCCAGACCCAAATAACCCTACATTACTATCTGACGAAGAGGTACTAAAAGGGTTAGATTTGGAAATTTGTGACCTTCCCCCTAAAACCAAGCAAACTCTAGCTAAGTTAGCTTGCAAGTACAAAGAAGTATTTGCTACCTCTGAAAATATGGGAAGATGCAAAAAGGGTTTTCATGTAGTAAACACGGGGAATAATGGTCCAGTAACTTCGGCTCCTTTTTGTGCAAACCCATCTGACAAACAGGAAATTGAAAAGCATATAAAAACTATGCTGGACCAAGACGTTTGTGAAAAATCTAGTAGTCCCTGGTCTTCCCCCTGTATGTTGGTAGCTAAAAAGGATGGTACCACCCGCTTCGTCATAGACTACCGACGGTTGAACAAAATTACAAAAAAGGACCGATATCCGTTACCTAAGATCGACGAAATACTGGACTCTCTCAAGCATGGAAAATTTTTCTCTGCCCTAGATTTAGCATCTGGTTATTTGCAGGTGGAGATGTACCCTCCATGTCGGGAGAAAAAAGCGTTCATTTCGCACATTTGTTTATTCCAAATGAACGTAATGCCGTTTGGGTTAACAAACGCCCCGGCAACTTTCCAACGAATTATTCAATCTGTAATTACGGAATGCCCTGTGTATATAGATGATATTTTGGAACCTTCCCCGATGAGGACCACCACTTGCAAATGATCGAAATTTTATTTCGGAAATTGTTAGCTAATGGACTTTGTTTGAAGCTGAAGAAGTGTACGTTTTGTACGCGTAAAGTCGAATACCTAGGTCATATACTGTCCAAGCAGGGAATAGCCGTAGACCCTAAAAAGGTCGAAGCAGTACGTAGATTTCCAGTACCTAGGAATATTACGCAATTAAGATCGTTTTTGGGCCTTGCAAATTATTATCGCAGATTTATTGAGAATTTTTCAGCCTAAGCGGCCCTTCTAAATAAATTACTGACGGATATGAACATCGTGTGGTCAGTGCATTGTCAAAGCGCTTTTGATACCTTACGTAAGCTTCTTACCGAAGTTCCTGTGCTAATTTTCCCGGATTGGGAACGACGCTTTGTACTGTGCACAGACGCTAGTTATTCAGGAATAGGTGCAGTGTTAGAACAGGAGTACGGAAAGGCCAAACGCCCTGTGGCATATGCTAGTCGGAGCCTAACCAAGGCTGAAGCTAAGTATTCGGTTACCGACTTAGAGGGCAGCGCAGTAATCTGGGAGTGCCGGCATTTCCGGTACTATCTTTCTAACGCTGAGTTCACCCTAGTCACAGATCACGTGGCACTTAAAGTGTTGTTTGGTAGTACACGAGGCCTAGGCAGTGGACCCTTAGCTAGATGGGCACTCGCTTTACAGGAATTTCAGTACGTAATTGAGTACCGTAAATGTCGAGAAACTGTATAATAGCGGATGCCCTGTGTCGTAATGTGGCAGTAATACAGGCGGAAGAATCAGAAGTAGTCCGAACCGCTGCGGGAAGCATAGCCCACACGAGTTCAATTAAGGACCTACCGCTGCATTCCGAAGCCCAAACAGCAGAAGCAGAATATGAAGGAACGGATAATATGTCCCACCAGCATGCGTGATTAGTACGGACGTATTAGAGTACCTAAAAGTGGATACTGACGTTTGAAATAAGGAGTTACGTACAGATTTAGAAACGGTAGCATTAGTCGAAGCATTTGAGGCAAATAAGTCCGTACCGTCCGATTATACGTACGAAGATAAGATCTTATATAAGTGGCATGTGGACCTAAATGGTCGACGTAGGAGAAATGCACATAAACTGCTGGTCATGCCTGCAAAATTCCGTAAGCAGATTTTTCTATATTATCATAGCTCTATGTATGGTCATATAAACCAGGCTTATTCTAAGACCTACGCATTACTCTCCACACTTGTATTTTGGTTCGGATTAACGCGGGATGTAAGGCAGTTTATTAAGGAATGTCCTACGTGTGCGGTCCATTCCATCGGACCCCGGTCGCCTCAAGCACCATTAGGCGAATTTCAGCCAGTTACAGCTCCTTTTCAACGTATAGCTATGGATGTAATCCAATTTACCACCAGTAGCCGTGGGTACGTTGCTGCATTAATCGTAGTTGAAAACTTTTCCCGGTGGGTAGAGGCTATACCGTTACAAAATGAGACAGCTAAAACTATTGCAGCTCGATTTTTGACTCAAATAGTAGCTAGACACGGTGTAAATCGGGAAATTTTGACGGAGGATCGTGGTGCAAATTTTCAATCTGTATTAATGCAGCAAGTTTACCAGGTCTGTGGCTCTGTCAAATTCCAAACCACAGCTTACCACCCCCAAGCTAATGGTATAGTAGAGCGTGCTTGCGGCACTATTAATACGGGAATTAACACGTAGGTACGTAAATCAGCAGCAAAAGGATTGGGACCTCATTCTCCCCTGGGTTATTATGACATACCGAGCGTCTCCGCACGACACCTTGCGGGAAACTGCGTTCTTTTTTGCTGCATGGTAGGGATATAGTTCTACCTATAGATTTGTGTGACCCTGACGTAGGTGGTGATTACCTATCAGTAGACCAGTATAAGTCTGACCTAATTGAGATATTGGCTGATTCTTGGGAGATCGCACGGTCTAACATACAAAAAGCGTTGCAGCAACGAAAAGAGTGGTACGACAAGAGGGTGAAAACCAAAGTATATACTGTGGGTGATAGGTTGCACTGGGGAATGACACCTCACCCCCACAACCTAAGGTTTCACTTCGAGACCCTCCTATTAACCCTACCAAAACTGTTGCACCATCAGTATATAGTCAGGAGAATGCTGATTCTGAAAATTCGGAAGATATGTTGGCAAATCTGGCACTTTTACCCATGGGGAACAACAGGACCCCATACCCATTTTGGGAATTCTACCACAGCATTCTGCTAACTAAAATTTCACGGAAATTTTTCTCGTTGCACTGGTCAAATTAACAAAATCTGGTATGGTGGAAAGAAGGAATCCTCACAGGTTGGCATCGACCTAGTATGGATTCGGTGAAATTGCCTGGCGCGAAACACAGGTTGGCATCGTCCCAGTGCGTAATGGCAAATCCACCAAAACCACTTATCTTTCCCATACCTCCCTCCCCATGATTGCACGTTTATGTATATATGTATGAAATTGTGTAAAATTGTATATATAGTTGTACTTTATTTTTTTGTTTTAGTGCTAGTCGGGTCGCACCGCGCAAGTTTCGAGTCGATCGATTTGCCCATGGCTTCCACGAGTGGGGGGGCATCTCGGCCCCCTCGTTATTCTTCTTCTGATTTGGGCGAGCGTCCGGTCGCTAGGGCCTCCTATTCTAGCGATTCGGATTCGGAGCCGGAGTTTTCGGCCCAGCAACAGAGGAAACGTCTGGCTCGCAGACGTCGCCGGCAGCGGCAAGCCCGGTATTTGGGAAAAAGTTTACCCCTGGAGGGCTCTCGTCAAATATCCCTGGAGCGCGTACGACCGACCCGGCAGCCGTATCGGGTAACGACAGTGGGACCGACCAAGAACTGCAGTCGCGCTGGCAAAACGACGGACAACGGTTCACGACCCCCCAGCAAATTGCCGATGCCCACTTGCGCGGCACCTGGAATCAACTGGTTTTGGTGATTAGTGCAGCTTTTACTAACTCAGACCACCTGACTCGCCAGAACCTAGACTCGCTGCGTGACCTCCGAAATCTGGCACGTACGCGGGAAGTCATCCTTGCTATGTCCTGTTTGACATTGAGGGCATTCCTGGCATGGCTTACGGGCAACGGCAATTCGAGTCTGTTTCTACCATTCAATTAGCCGGCCCGCTTACTTATGCTGACCGAACGCCTATGCGTTATATGGTTATTATGGCCGGCTATATGATGCATTGTTTGGCGAATTACGACATACTGATGTCGGTTGTGCGTCAAATGTTCCACCCCTCTAATTGCGCCCTTCAAATGTTCCACCCCTCTAATTGCGCCCTCTACATGTTAGTAGGGGCCCATAACGACGTCATCCGCCTTAGTCGGTGGCTTGGCCTGCTGGGGCTTGAACATTCGATCGTAGAACTGACGGAGGGTTGGCGTAATGTGTCAATCATCCTAAATTTTGGGGCTGAACCTAGGGACCACAACATCCCCCGTCATGACGCGGATGCTGTGGGTGGCTGTTGCAAAACGAACATCAGTCTGCACATTACAGCGCTAATGTTCGGCTTCGATTCTCCCAAAAGCGCAGCGCAGGAGCGCAGCCTTACGAGTATTTGGGGTTTACCCCCCATCCCCTCCCTAGCGCTCTTAGAGTACGCGATAGACGACCTCGTGGTCACTGCACGCGTAGGGCAAGCTCTGAGACAAGCTGTGCGTGAGGAGGAGTTGTGGCAAGCAGTGTAAGTGGCGACAATGCACGCGGCGTTTGGCCCTGGGAATTTCCGGTATACAATCCAGAGTTGCCATCAGCAAATGATAGGTTCCATCGTAGGCCTCCACCATTTAACACAGCTAACCCGCGTCACTAGCGCGCGCGACCGCGACGCACAGGAAGAACGGCGAGAGCAACTCCTCGCAACCATCTGCGAGAAACGGCGCATAGCACGCGAGCAGGGCAATTTGTTCCATCTTATTGGGAGGTAGCTGTTCAAGCGCTAGAATTGAACGTCCCCAAAGCCGTGCGCACCCCAGTCCGTGATACCCTAGTGCGACTATTGAGCAGTTTAGGGGTGACGCGCAAGACTCAATTTTTAAACCGTGGGCAGTTCAAAAGGAACTGTCGCAGGTCGGCATCGACCCAGCACACTTCCCGCAGAACGCCTGGAGCCCGCGAGTTCCGAAAATTGACTCTCGTAGCCACCGAGAGCGAGGCGAGCGAGACCTGGAGCCAGGTACTTCTGGTTTGCAGCTTGATCAAATCATGCAGCGCAACCCAGTCACCAAGGAAGTGACCCCAGCCGCTATTCGTGAGCGGGAAAGACAAGCATCGTCTAGCCTTGCACGGCGTGACATGTGGCTCTCGGCCTATCAGCACCACCACACAGGAGGTTAGCACCCTTGCACTTCACACTATTCGTCTTACGGATGATAGTGAGGAAGAGGACGATGAGATAGTGGAACCTGAAGTGCAAGTGGTTGGTATGATAGTCGCTGGTCAGCCCGTGGACGTCGCTCAACGTCAGTCGGCTGTACATCCAATTCCTTTGGTTGACCTTGAACACCCAAAAGAGTTGCGATATGCAGCAGTTTCAGAAAACCAAAAACCAGAGCCTGGTTGTCAACCAACACCAAAGACGAAACAGTACGCCCGCAAATCAACATCACCACGTCAACGGGCTACAACACCAAAGCCAGGGAGCAAGGCGTCACCACCCGCTCTGGAACCAACTCCGATGAAAATCGAGACGGAGGCGCCTACACCATTGGATACAGCGCAGGAACCAGCCGCCAAACCGCAAAAAGCGGACAAGCCTTGGTCAGGTTATATGGCGCCTATGGCACGTAAGCGTAGGCCACGTTCTATCGAGTTGAGACATGCTGAAACTGAGTTTGTAGTGCCTCCAAAAATGCGAAAAGCATTGGAGAAAGAGGAGTTTGTAGTTCCGCCAGTTCCCATGGTAGAATTGCCAACCTTTGAGGATAAACGAATGTACCTCATTGGTCCACCGGCAAACCTGATTACTACCTATAGCAATTATGCCAAATGGCACAGAGCCGAATTACGGCGTGAAGAAGTGACGTGGCAGGTGTATTATGTTTTCTCTGATGACCTGCCTCTGGAGAATCGTGTGGTCGCTGTACCGCATCCTCGTGAGTGGTAGCTTTATGTTCTCACCCTGTATATAACTAACCTGTTTTTGCCAATTGGCAGCCTGTTTCAGGGCAAGGCTAACTGCTATTTGACTCTTAGCCAGGAGGAAATGCAGGAAGCTCGACGCATGCTTGAAGTCATGTTGTAGCGGCAAGGGCATACGCATAGTGCAGCGCAGCAGGAGCAGATGCGACGGGACCAGGAGCGTATGCTTGCCGTCCTCAATCGTCTGCACGCCCACCTGGACGTTCCACCGATTACTGCACCTCAGCCAGCGGCACCATTCGGGGAGGAGCAAGCCATCTTTGCTCAGGATGTGGAGGATGTCGGGTTCCCAGAGGAGGAGCAACCGTTGGAGCGAGACCAACCCAGGTTAGCTTCTTGACTGTCACCGGGCCTATGAATGAAGAGCCTGGGCAGCGGCGGCATCTTCCACACCCGACTGGCATAATCTGGTGGCAGCAAGACCCGTAAATACCAAAAGGCCTGACTTCCCACCTCCAACGGATTCTCCTTATTTGATTTGGTTGAATTCGTGGCTTGGAGCAAAGACGTATAGAAAGAAGTTGGCTGCGGCAAAGTATGTGAGGCTAAAATTAGATCCCACCACCAATTACACGGACACGACCCCACAGTGGAACCGTTTCGCTCCCAGAGGTCACGCGAACCCACCTGACGAGGTGCGTGCGCGTGCTCCTGAAAACAAACCGGTGGCATTTGTGCGGGACTTCACGGTGCTTCGCGAGTGGCATATCCTGGAGTTTCCAGTTAGCTGCCCTAGCAACCCAACGGCTCTCCATCCGTCTTTGGTCCGCTATCGGATCTAGGCTTTTAAATGGCTTCAGGAGGAAGCGGCTTTTATGCAGGCTCTACCATCTCAGGGCCTATTGAATTTTTTTGCGCCGCTAACGAACCACCTCCCTTATTGTGACTTGCTAAGACAAGAAACTGTGACGGTTTATTATGAACATAGAGATAGCGGGTCATCTGCGACCGACAAGACTCAGTTTTATACTTGTGTGTGGCTGTTTCCGGCGGTTCGACACCCCGTGGCCCACCAGCCGGTCGAAATTAAGGCTACGGCTGCGTCTAAGGCATTGGCTTTAATTTATTGTGCGGTGCAGTTGTGGCCTGAGTTATATCTTTACCCGCACCTAACTATGATTGACAGCTACCCGGACACGCTCTCGTTTTTGTGTTTTTGTGTAAGGAGGCGCGTCGTTTGGAGGCGGCTATGCGCGGCATTCGAGACGCGTATGGGTTGCACTATGAGTACCCGCCCCACCCCCCTCCTCAGTATTATTACGGTGCGCCGTTTTCCAGATACCGAATGGCGTGTTCGTTCATGTACCGCTACGTGGACCCGGCGATCAATCACGTACGGGAGCTGAAGCATCGGGCGTATTCCATCACTCTCCCGACGGCGGAACACTGGTATCATCATGACCGGTGCGTTTTCGTGGGACGATACGACATGGCGGAGTGGCTGCGTAGTGCTGACGGACGCGCTGCTCATGGCGGCACCGTTAAGCAGACCATCGACCGGGAACTGAAACGCACGCCCATGGACGCTGTCTGGCGTCAAGGACCACGCCTGGTTACCGCCTATCAGTTGGTTTGGGAAAAGTTATATGCCCAACCACCTGTGCGTGAATTTTTAGTGGCGAACGCCCACAAGCTGTTTGCAAAAGCAGCTCCTAGGGCCACCTATTGGGGTACAGGAGTGGACATTGACAGAGCCCGAGTAGCGGCGCACGTGCCCTCCTACACCATGGAAAACATCATGGGAGCGTTATATACGTCGGTTGTATTGTGGTCTGTGCAGGTAGGGCCAGGAGATGGTATTTTTGATGATTCAGGCAAGGGCCGTACGTCGATGACGACCGTGGAGGAGCTGGAGTGGCACGAGGTGATCTGGAAGCACATGGCGCAATTCCAGCAGGGTTTGTCACACCCGCCCTTTGTGGACGCAATGGGGACATCAAACCTACCCCACCATGTGCTCTATCCGACCATTGACCCGCCATTCCACCCCCGGGCCACCAACATGGCTGGCTTGGCTGGCATTCCGGAGACCTGTTACTATCCTGCCGCAGCCCTGCTGCAACCCGGCGGCGCCAGACATCGGACGCAAAACCCCAAACGGGAGCGCAAACACCGGGCAGCGTGTTACTACTTGCCGGATTTGTTTGCGGAATGGCAATTGCCATGGCATGGTGATAGCGATACCGAGTAAGATAAGATGCGGAGAGTGTGCTTTTTCGAGGGCGGCATCGCCGTTCGTGAGCACAAAAGCTATCTTTATTCTTATCCTACTGCATGTAATCGTTTTTAGTAGCTTTTCGTAGTTTGTTTTATTGCTTTTTAGTATATAAATGAACTATAAACCCCTTATAATAACACGGATTTGGAAAGAAAAGGAAAAAGGGAACGAACACGAATTTTTAAAAGTATATAATCGGGTAATGCACTACAGCGAAAAGCTGTAGGGAACATATTTTCTGCCAAAAAGGCCTCGTCTTATGTAATATAGTAGTTTATTAGTAGTATTGTTAGGGATAATATTTAACATGTGTTTTCTTTTAGCTGCAATACCTGTTTTCAGTACAATTTTTTTTCTTTTCTTTCTTTTGATTCTTAAAAATTTGAATTTAAAATTTATAAATGGAGACGTGTACGATGCCGCATTCGTCCTCCTATAAACTCTAAATTACGACCTGGTATGGAAACGGGAAAAGGGTTCGAAAGGTTGAGTCTGAAATTTATAGTCGAAATGGCTGAAATTGAAATTATTGTGGTATTTAATTGGTATTTACGCTATATAATGTTTTTTATGTGTGCAAATTGCCCCTGGTGGACTTTCGAAATTAACTAATGAACTCGTTACAAATTGCTCTAACTGCACGGATTTGCACCATTGCTCATAATCCGGACTATATATTGCCAATGTTACCAACACGACCCCCCCCCCTTTTAACCAAACGTTACCCGATAATCACTAATCATCACTCGAAGAACTGTTACCTGAAATTTTTTTAAATTACGAATTGATCCATTCTAAATAATTTCGTGGTTATTCCCTGTGTTAACCAGTGCTCATAACTCGTCAACACTCGATCTGTGACTAATTTCACCCAAATTTGACCCCCCCCCCCCGGATTGTGATTGAACTGGCTATTGCTATTGTGATTATTTTTGTTTTTCCCAGTGCTCACTGTCCGTCTGATTTTGGGTCGGTGTTTTGTGATTTCGATAATTTTGTATTTTTGTTAGTCATTATAACCCGCTCACTCGCTCAAACTCCCATTCTAGCCTAGGAAATCCACCTCAGCGTTTGAACGATGCCGCCCGGTGCGCTAAGGGAAATTTTCTAGCCTTCCTGATCATTTTCATTACGTACATATGGTATATTAAGAGTACAATGAGCCACCATGTTAAAAACATGGCGACTCTGGCCCCCCAGCTTGCTAGGTGGCGGTGTGCAGCCGTCCGAACAAATCGGACCATCTGCAGTCACTTTGACAGAATCATTACTGCGCCCGTGTCACATTGTTTTGACAATACGAAAATAACAGTTGGACTAATGAGTGGAGTGAGGGGTTGTATAATTAGCAAAAATATGAAAGATGTTGGAAACTTGGGATAAGTGATAGCACAGGGAAGCATGGCCCAGACTACCACCAACAAGCAACCAACACCTTCCCCCCCTAACTATAACTGATATATTATCTGTAATTAATTAATAGTAATCAAATTAATGTGAAATTTAACCAAAATTTTTCAAATTTTTAACTGTTTTGGGCGATTCCTGATTGGTTTTGGAAGTTTTCTCCTTCGATTTTCTTTCGGATTTTCTTTTCTTTTCTTCTTTCTTGATGTTCGTGGGCATGTGCGGGAGTACTGAAGTGTGAACGGGAATGGGAATATGAATTTGAACACAATTTTGATACGGATTTGAACGGAATTTCGGCTTGTTGTGAAGGTTTGATCGAAATTTTGGGACTGTGCAGAGTGTAAACTAGTGTATAACTTGTGAAGTGATATACTGTGTGGTATTGTGTGTGTGTGTGTGTGTGTGTGTGTGTGTGTGTGTGTGTGTGTGTGTGTGTTAGGTATTGTTTTATGTGTTCTGCGCGTGTTTTAAGTGCGTGTGAGTGTGACATGTAGTGTGTAATCAAGTGAACTAGTGTGTATTATGTTGTTTTACTAACGTAGTGGTTAACTTTTTTTGTTTCCTTCTGTGATTTGAGTAATTTATTCGGTATACTGTGTGGTAACTGTGAATCTTTTGTTTATTTTGTTTTGTGTATTGGTTTGTGTCTCCTGGTTGATGTGGTAGTGCTCTTTTTTTGTGTCTATGTCCATGTGGGAATAATTTCTGTCGTTTTTTTTGAAAATGGGAGGATAATCTGAACTGAAATGAGCAATCTGATCCTTGTATAATCAAACCTAACCTGGTTTTGCCTTCAAGTATTGACGTAGGATAGGTAATGTGTACAGGAGGATGATCAATAATACTAATTATTTATGCAATCAGTGTTTTGTGTTGTGTACGTATGCTTATGTGTGCGGTGGATGTATGTGTTACTGTGTATGTATGTGTTTTATGATTCGATTTTGGATTAATTCTGTGATTAATGCTTTAACCTGATATAACATTTTTGCCTTATTTTAATAACTGGTATTAATGCGAGAAGTTTTATAATACTGTATAATTTTCACTATTGCTGCCATGAAAATGCTCAATTTGTATTGTATTGTGTGCTCAAATTGTCCTTTGTTTAAATTCTGTTTCTTTCTTACCCATGCAAAGTTTTGACAATCTTCTTTGCAATTCGAAACTATAGTGACCTTAATTGACTCCCTTTCTTTCATATTTCAAATAATGGTGCGCAATTTCAATTTGGTACGTATGCGTTTGGGACTTCAAATAAGGCCACAGGTGACAATTATAAAACGAAATTATGGGTTTGACGTAGTTTGAACACTTAGTATGGACTCTTAAAAAGGCTCAGTTAGGCTCAAAGCTCAGGCTTAGGCTTAGTGCTTTGGCTGAGACTTAGTGCTTATGCTTAGACTCAGTTGTGGGTGAGCAAAAAATAGTCTTAGTTTCCTGCATCAAATAAAATGAAATTATTATAAAAATGCCCTTTCACCAAGGGCAGCAGTGTGGGTAGAAAAAATATATAAATTTTGAATTTTAAGTTCATTTTAAGTGTTATGCTGCAAACCACGGGGCTCTTGGAATTTAGGCCGTGAAGGCGAGGGCCAAAGGACAAAACTGACGTGCGCCCGAGCCCAGATGGAATGCAGAAAAACGGTTGCCGACCGGGGCAAACGAATCTAAACCGCTCAAAATCGGGCCCTAACTAGGTCCGGGGTCACTCACGGAACCACACACAACAGCTGCAAGACCCTCCAAAGGGCGTCTACAAACAATAGGCCCTAAAAAGCCCTAAAAAGGCAGATTGGAGTTCAGAATTTTATTGGGAACTTCAATGTTTTATTGAACATGAAAACAATAACAATTTCAAAAATAGGAGAAAACAAATAAAAACTAGCTTAAAACATCGATCTAACTTAGGGGACCTAACCCTAATCCTCAATGGCACGCGGGGCCTCACTACTTAACCCCTGTTCATGCGCCGGTGCCAAACCCCCCGTCTTCAGAAAATTCTCTGACTGCTGTGAGCCAGACCACGCATAAGAGATATTCGACTTTTTTGGTTTGTGCCAAATCGGATTCGGGTTAGCTCCCACATTCAAACATAATAACGAATATATTAAAATAATTGGAATATTAAGTTTTATTGATAAATTTGGACGCTACAATTTAGATATGCAGAGGAATTTCGGAATGTTGAAATATTTTCCTATTCATGCGACACGTCATCGTTTTCGACGCTCGCAAGCTAGAACATGTAGGCAAAAAGTATCTGGCAGCCTTTCTATTGTCTCGAAAGTGCACAAACGTAGCGCAGAGTGCAATTCTACTCACAAATACTGATATCTCAGAAACTGCTAAAAGTGTGAATCTGCAAGTTCTCAAACGTGAAGATACGAAACGGACGCTATATTTTCGATATAATTTTGACATTATAAGAGCGGGAAAACCCGCCTCAAATAGGGGGTAGCATAAATATATAACACAAGTAAGTTTATGTCGCCTATTTTATTGAAAAAATCAACATTTTGTGGACAGAATAGCAAGATATGTAGCAAATAAAACTGAATACAATATATTATTATGTGTTAATATATGCTCATAAAAATTCAGACTGAGATAATGCGCGAGCTGGTCTTATTTTGCGAGAGCCCCAATATGACGAAAAATTAAAATTTATACAAAATTTAAATTTTTAAAAAAAAATGAAAATCAACACTTTTCTACTTGGAAACTGCCGAAAATGAACTCAGTGCATGAGAAAACCTATAAAAAACGTGTTTTTACGCTGTAAAAATATGTGTTTGGATTTTTCCTTTCCCCACCGAAGATGCACCCTGGCTGCCATTATATACAGCCAGCTAGTCCACTTCACTAGTGTCCACGCTTGAAAAGTAGGTCACTAGGTTAACTCTTCATATTTGTCAAAATATTGACAAAGTATTTACAAGCCTTTTGTGATGTTTTCACAAACAAGTTATACACTAAAAATGAGGTATTAACCTTTTATCCATATCTATATGCTTATAAACGCAACAGCGATTATTTACTAAACTCTGACCAAAAAATGCTGGACCCTGAGAGAAAAAGAATCACGCTATTTCATTACGAAAAAGAACGAATTGCGAGCACCAAGAGTGCAGCGAGTAGTTAGAAAAATCACACAACCCGTTTTGTCTCAGGGTTTAGCAATTACTGGTCAGACTTTAAAGGGTGTCAATCTACTGAAGAGAATCTACGCGCTGGTTGGCCAGCCACATGTTGCACAAAATGTCAACATGTGGCCTGAAATCGAACGACGAGCGCATCTGCCTAAGCTATGTGGAACACAGGCAGGAAGAACTTCTTCTATATAAAGTAAAACACTATTATGTACTCTTGATAAAACTTATTAATATATTAAATTTAAACTAGCTTGAATTTTTATTTTTATTATTATTTCAGGTGTGGATGGATAATTACTCCACAACTCTCCGGATTTAATTTTTGCGTTCGACGAGCTTTGCACCACTCTTATATACCCAGATGCGATTGCATCAGATCAGTGCTGGGGTTAGTACATTTGAACGCGAAAAAACAGTTTAAGGGACCCCATACGCCATGGCGCATGAGCGGGCGCATGAGGGTGCATGAGCGGGCGCGCGAGCGAACGTATGAACGGGCTCATTCTATTTTCACACTGCCTGCTGCATTATTTCACACAATGCAGTATGAAAGTGTGCGCATGCGCCCGCTCGTGCGCCTGCTCATGCGTCTGCTCGTGCGCCGCAATGCGTCATGGCGTACGCCATGCAGCAAAATGTGCCCTTGTGTGACTAGGCCTTTAGGAATGCATGCAGCATAAAATACTTCTATTTTTCAACTTTATTTCGATTCGCAATCGTTTTACTTGCTTCTACCTTTATTTAACTTTGTTTAATATTTTCCAGTAAATTTTTTCTTTAGTATATTATTTTCTAGCAGTACAAATATAATCTCAGCCTTTAGTGTTGTCGTTTTCTATTTTAGGATGAAAAATTACATCTCTTGCGCAGACGAATAATTTGAAGAATTCAATTTATAGAATTCAATTTTAAAAGTTTCTGATAAATTGCACTTAGCTCAAATGAAGCGGATGACTCTTGGCTTTTTTTGCATAATCACGAAATGTAAATACGACTATGCTGATTTTCCAAAATTGCTCTAATTAATTGAAAAAATAATTATAATTTTGAATTCATATGCAAGTTAATCTACCATGCCAGAAATCAACAAAGATTACAAAATCATTTAGCTTTCATTAACTTTGTTAACTAATGTTCCCTACTAATGTCAGTAAACCATTCAGTTAGTGCGTTGACTAAGTATTTGACGTTCAAAAGTTTGAGCTAGCAAGCAGCAATTTCATGCAAATTTTATAGAGTTTTCTATGGCCACAACCAGACGTGTAGTTTGCATCAGTAGCATTAAGTTTTCGTGGAAATCATATCGACAGATCAATTTAAAGTTCAACCAATTTAAATTAATCGCTTCAAAGGAAGTTAAACTTGTCGCTCCCTACTTTTTCTTTAACACAACACAGCATAACACAAGTAATGAAGATTTTTTGTTATTACTGGTAAACTGTTGGTGAAATTATGCCTGTAATCATTCGACAGCAGTAGATTTTGTTGACAATCATTAACTGACAATCAATGACGATAGTGATCGAGTTGTAGATTAGCACAATGAAAGAAAGAATATAAATGCAGACGGGAAAGTTTTTCGATTTTCAAATTTTGGCTCGCAGCACTTTTTGTAGTTGCTCAAAAACAACTAATTTTTGAAAAATCAATTTTTTGCGCAATCAAACATAGAAATAAAAGATCACAAACCTTGCACGTCAAGAGTTTTTGAAGAAATTTCGATCGATACCAAAATGGTCAAAATCGGTTGAGGTTTCGCTGAGCTAGGTTAAAAACAAAATTAGTGTGAATAGGAAATTTGACATAGTCATAAAATTTGACACATTCATATTGAAGTACTGAAAAGTATTGTAACTTTTTGAGGCCTTTTTGAAGTGCAATTAAAGTGGTATTGCTACTAATAGCATTAGCTTAGCACCAAGCATGGCATTTTTGCTAAGCGCTATCTTAAGCTAATGCAGCTTTATTATTTAAATTAAAATGCAAACTGAGCTAATGCAGAATGATTGCTTAAGGGGGTAGTGTCGCAAAAGCAGTCGATTTTGAGCGACTATAAAACTTTTTCAGTGAAAGATAGGTCATTGTTATTTATATATTCTAAAAATATGTTTCAAGGCAAATATTTTTGCCAAGTTTCAGCAAAATTGATGCAGCATACAGTTAGCAGTGAAGCCGCAAAGTCGGAAAAATGACGTTTTGAAAACCTATTCACATTCGATATTTTCGTCACAATTAAAAAACTTTTTGTTTAAATTCTTTACACAGACTAAAAGCACATATGCTCTAGTTTTTGCACACAAAATTTAGTGCAAATTGTTTGAGTGGTTGCGGAGTAATACCTGTTTGAATTGTGAAATTGTGCGTAAACTGTGAAGTACTCACAGCAATAATGATAAATTGTGAAAAATTTAGACACTTATTTTAAAATCAAAAGAAAAACGTACCTTTATTTTTCATTTTTCTTATTTGTGGAAAAAAACTGTGCGTCAAAACATTACATGTACTTCACAAGCTGGCCAATCTGATATCTGCCTCGATTTTTTGAACTTTTATGTCTCTATTGTGTGATGTCTGGCTTACAAATGGTGATTAGTTCAAAACATTGGTAGATATTGGTAGTCTGGTGTCTGGCAGTATTTATTTGATACCATATGGCACTTCACTAGTTTCTTAGTGAACGTACAATTTTAAAGCAAAAAGCTCTCGTTTTGCAACCTATGAGCAAAACTGCTTTGGCGACACTACCACCTTAAACTCAAATGCAGCTTAAACTAAAGCAGACTTATTGTTTAAGGGGTAGTGTTGCAAAAGCAGTCGATTTTGCGCAACGCTAAACCTTTTTCGGTGAAAAATAAGACATAGCTGTTCTTTATACATTTTGAAACTATATGTTAAGGGTAACTATATGTTATATGTTTCTCCAAGTTCGTCAAAATTGATGCAGTATACAGTTAGCAGTGAGGTGGCAAAGTCGAAAAAATGACGTTTGAAAAACCAGTTTAATTATCAATCTATTTATCTAGTTTGTTCACACAGGCTAAAAAGACATTTGGTGTAGTTTATGCACACAAAATTTAGTGCATATATATTGCTTGAGTGGTTGAGGCGCAATACCATTTTGAACTGTGAAACTGTGCAGAAACTGTGAATTACTCACAGCAATAATAATAAATTGTAAAAAAATTAGACGCTTATTTTAAAATCAAAAGAAAAACATACTTTCTTTTTTTCTAACTGCGCAAATTAAGCTAATGCGGATTTATTGTTTAAACTTAAATGCAGCTTAAGCTAAACTATTTAAACTCAAATGCAGCTTAAGCTAATACAGAATGATTGTTTAAACTCAATTGCAGCTTTCATAAACTCAAATGCAGCTTAAGTTAAGCCAGAATTATTGTTTAAACACAAATGTAGCTTAAGGTGGTAGTTTCGAATTTGCAGTTTTTGTTGCGACTTGCTCGAGCCAACAGCTAACTTTATAATATTCGGTACACGTATCAGGTGTTATACCCTGAACCGGGGGACTAATGGAGGCAATGAGAAATGCGCAGAGAGTTAGCCAAGAGTTTGACCGCGTGCCAAGTCCGCCGGTTCAGAGAATAAGGCCTAGCTTCGAGCTAAGGTTTACGGATCAGTCGCCTGGAAATCACTCAATTGACAGGTCCGTTCCACCACAAATGCTACACGGCCCGACTACGGCCGGTAGCTAACTAACTAGGCTGCACTGAACTAGCCTTAAAAAGTGTTGAGCAATTTATTGACACTGAAAGCAACGAGTTATCAAAAACAGAACAGTGAACGTAAAGTTTAAAATACAAACATTATAAACTGGAAAAACTTACATTGATAAAAGACGTGCGAAGCGCCTCAAAATGTGTTCCCTCAACCTGCGATGCACGTGCCCCCAGCAATTTTGGTCCTTGGCCACGAGAGAGAAAAATTCTCCTTGCCGGTCAAGCCGAGTGTCTGCACTGAAGAAATGTAAGTTACGACGAAGTCAATTTAGAATTTTACAAAGTTCTTCCCATAACTGTCCATTAACAAATATAAACACTTACTGTATTTGTATAATTTTCTGGCAGTTTGGCAATTTGTAGATTTAGAATTTAAATAGCAGAACTTAGAATTTTTGTAAACATAGTAAAATAACTTTAGCTCTTGGCTTGGCTTGCTGCCACGTGGAACTGTTTCATCAGCAATTGTAATGCAAAGTCAGTCCACACGCGATCTCTACACGAAACAGAAGCGATTAAAAGTATGAAAACGCCAACTGTAGTTTTGTGCGCGCTGGTTAGTTCATGTAATTTTTAGATGTAAAGAGACTATTTCTCATTGTGGAAATGTGAACGTCCCGTAACACCAGTCTGGCCGAATATAACACAAGTACATGGACTCGTGTGGTCGGAACTCTCTGTCACTTATTTTACAAAAATGTACGCCAGTTTTTTGAAAATTGAATTCTGATAAACACAGCAGCTTGGCAAATTGAACGGAAAAGAAGTCAAGAGTCAGGCTTGACTTTTACTTACTGTGTTTTGATTTGTGCTTGTGCTAGTGCTGTGTCAACGTATGAGCGTTGTGCTTGTGAGTCACAAGTCACAGTCACAGGTTGCTGGCCGCCTGGGCTAGCTCACCACACGTAAAACACAATCAGACAGCACACTCGATTTACACACAAACATGCACACACATTTGCCCAAGCGAATACACGTCAGACGTGTAATTCGCTAGGGCAAATCAAATGTAAGGTCCTGTCGCTACTGTGGTAGCGACAGGAAAAATAATTGGATTCAGGGGGCTGAAGCCCTAAGACCCCGCAATAGTGAGTTTAAACAAGTGAGTAAAAAAGTGGACAAGGTGCAACCCCCTTTTTCAAAATCCTGACTACACGCCCCTGTATAATGTACGTTATGGTTATAGAGTGGCGGGTCAAGGTGGGTCGCGGGTCGGGTTTCACGGCGCGGGTTGGGTCGCGGGTTACCCACGAGTGTCGAGCCGCGGGTTGGGTTGGGTCGCGGGTCGAAAATTTCGACCCGCGTCCACCCCTGCTTGTGACTGTATTGGCAATTGATTGTGAATGGGCCAGTTTGTACATACAAGTTCAAATACATCAGCCTCTTAGGTGCAATGAAACAACTATTGAGCAAAATGTAACTGGCCCCCTGTAGCCATGAGTTTTGACTATGCCATTTTACTGTTTAAAAAAGTGTACCTAGTCATGACTGTTGTGAATGTTTCAGTTTAGAAAATTACCAGAACCCATCTTGTGCCATCTAAACTTTGTGCCATCAACCACAAATATTTGAATGCATTTTAGATTTGCGGCTGCGAAACTCTGAGTGACTGCGTTTACAGAAATCAGGATCAACACGTGACAACCTTTCTAAACTACGCTCGAGGAATCAATGATGTCGAAGACTGCCTTGGCAGGTATTCCCATCAATCAAAAAATCAAGAAAAAATAAAAAAAAATAATTTTCATAAAATGAAAAATTTATGAAAAAATTCCTTTTTCAAACAATCCTAGCAGTTCTTGGTCTATATGTTGAAACTGAGGTACGGCACACGAGACTGTGGTAGTGTTGTTTTAGTACAGAAATTTTAGTTCAGTTTAGATACAGTTATAGTATAGAGAGCCCCCTATTTAGTTTAGTTTTGATACAGTTATATTATAGCGGCTGAAACTAACAGCACCAGTTAAAAATAGATACGTATGCTCGATCGAGCACGAGCACTTTTTGACGTCACGGCTATTGCATTGGACTGCTCGCGCGCACTTCGAGCAGACAATTTGACTTGCTCAAATTTTCATCAATTTTTCGCTTCGAGCAGACTTCGAGCACCTAGGATTTGGTTACAACGTGCTAACTTGAATAAGTGTGTGACGTGTGTGTATACGTAGCCTTGATTTTTGAAATGCTAAGGTACTTCGCAGGCATCTGTGGTTATTACGCTAGAATCCGAAAATTTGCCGGGATAAACGTTTTGTATTTAAAAAGTAGTTACCTGTTAGGAATTAGCTGCGTAATTGGCTGCCGCATTTTCTCACAGATACGTAATACTATTAATTTAATTAACTACTGTAATTCTGTAGAATAACCCATAATAATAATAATAATTAACCACTTTATTAAATTAATTTAACGATAAGCATTAGTTTTCTTACTATAATATATTGTTATACTTTTCAGAATTTTACTATTCCTTATTTCAACACTTTCACAATTGCAAGTTTAGCACGTTTTTCTGCACAACATACAACTTAAGGGGGTAATTGCGTTTTTAGGTGTTTTTTTAAAAAGCCATAGCTCAGCGTTTACAGATTCAAATCACAAGCGGTCTTTTGCATTAGGTAGAACAATATCTTCCCTAAATGTATGCCATGCCTTGAAATTTAACCTGTGATTTTCTTTCCAGTATAAGCGACTAAAGAAAGGTCCTTTCCAAAATATTACAATTTTTTACAAAAAGTTTGCGCCACAGCTCTGAATCATACGATTACCTGTTGGGGCTGAAAGTTGGTGAGGTTTTAGACATGTTTAAAATCCCCAGGCATGTCCCCCACTTTTTTAATAACTAGTCAATTTACTGAGAAAATAGCTGAAAAGCAAACGCACCGAAAATTTAAGATATTTTCTTGTAATTAAATCCCTCTAAAAATGTCCACAGGTGAAATTTCAAAAAAGTGAGAGACATGCCTGGGGATTTTGACCTTTACAATACTGTCCCAAAAATTTATGCTCAGGCGTCACTTATAACTTGAGTACTGGTGGCGCAAAGTTTACATAGAAATCACAAAAACCTCGAAAACGAAACTACCACCTTAACCCTTGTATGAAAAAAAAACTGGAAACAGTTTTAAGTAGTCTGTGACAAGATTGAATTTATTGTTGCTAAACTTCTGGTGGTGTTTATCGCCTACTTTGACTGATGGCCATTATATTGAACACATTTTTAGGATTAGCGAAAATGACAAATGTATAAAACTGGCGGGTGCCTGAATTGGTGTAAATTTTAAGCAGTTTAAATTTAATCAAGAATGTTCAATTTTGTTTAATTTTGAAGAGAAAACAATCGTAAGGAAAAAGACCGGTCTGTGAGTTTGTGGTAGAAGTTCTACATAGTCATTCTTTCTTCGATGTGGGTAGAATGTGGTTTACATACATATAAGAAGGGGACATGGGGGGCACCAAAAAATTAAAAGCCGAAGGAGAGAAAATATGTGCAAAAGTGCAGAAAGCTGGGGTACTTTTGCAGAAAATTTAACAACATTATTTTACGATAATTTTGGTCAATCAGGGGGTGACAGTACGGTCCCGAAGAATTTAATGCCCAAAGAGGCACCCAAAAACTTTGATCCCGTTACATCTAGAAATAAAATATAGATATGTTGTAATGGAGACATTCATGCTGATGTTTAAATATTTTTAAAATATGTTGATATGATGTGAAACCGTCAGAGTAGTACGTAATTGACATGTTATGGTAGTATATATTGCTTAATGCTTATTGGCTATATACCACTACAGATAAAAAGGTAATCGGTAATAATATATATATATATATATATATATATATATATATATGACTGACTTTCTGAGATCGACCAATTCGTGCTTAACTTTTTTTTCGACCATTCTCGATTTTCTTCATTTTTATATATGTCATAGAGGAAGTCACCAATTTAATCAAAATTAAATTAGTTTCGCCCAAATTCCTGTGGTTGTTGAGATATGGCTCTTCAAAAATGGTGATTTTGTGCGTTTTTTTGCTCTTCGACCACTCGTCACGTGTACGCTTCTCCTTACTCCTGCTGACTCTGCACAAATGCGGTTTTCTGAGATATTACATCCATATATACGTTCTTTATAATCGTTGCAAAAGAGTGCTGAAGTATTGACACTGTAACTTTTTACATGAGCTTCAATGAGATTTTTTTGGCACTCTTCATAAGCATTTTAGATCTTTCGCTTTTTCTGCCTTTTCAAAGGTGCGGGCAGGGCCTAAATTTTATTTAATTTTGTTGCTCTATTACTGTAACTAATTTGTGCAAAGTTTCATCAAAATCGTTGATGGGTTGGGTATTCATTTTTCCAAAAGTTTACCTTCTTTTATTGTTGTATAGTAATGTTCTACTGCAATATTTCCAAGTATATAATTTGTTTGCTGTCAAATTTGAATCAAGTTGGTACTTATACTGTTTTATAAACTATTGAACACCCAGTATGTCAAATTTCATACAAATCGAACATGAGTTACGGCTTGATTTTTGTCAAAATCGACCTCCAAACGTCCACAATCGACTTATCACCACTTTCAGGAATTCAAAGCCTTATATCTGAGCCCAGAAACGGTTTAGAACCATCATTGTTGAAGCAAAAATGGTCAAAATGACCTAATAAATTGTTTTCAATTAAGTAAAATTTTTCAAAATTTTCAAAATTTTGCTAAATTTTTGTCTATTTTTGAGCAAAAAATGTCGATAAAGTTATCAAAATTCAACTTTTTGACTTTTTGCTTGAAAACAATTTATTGGGTCATTTTGACCATTTTTGCTTCAACAATGATGGTTCTAAACCGTTTCTGGGCTCAGATATAAGGCTTTGAATTCCTGAAAGTGGTGATAAGTCGATTGTGGACGTTTGGAGGTCGATTTTGACAAAAATCAAGCCGTAACCCATGTAACCCCGTCCTAGGTGTATTGATTTTTTAATTTATCTTGCGAGCAGCCGTCACTGGGATACGCATTAAGAAAACCACTCTCACGCACAAGATGTTCTCCAAATGTCAGACTGTTTTTAATTAACAAATTCAACGAAGGTGACTCTAGGGGTAGAAAATTTGATTCCTGGGATATTGCCGCTTTGATGCGGATTGTAAAAGACCCCATATTCTGTGAAACATTTATTTGCACCAAATGACTGTCTATCTTGGCAACCATTCGCCTCATACTGCAGTTCATTTATTATTTATTTCAGTCCTATTAGGCCTTAATCAGTTTTCGGGCTAAAGTCTAACCAAAAAGTGCTGGACCCTGAGACAAAAGAAACAAGTGATTTTATGACTATACAAACGATTAAGGGGGTAGTGTCGCGAAAGCAGTCGATTTTGCGCGACTGCAAAACTTGTTCAGTAAAATGTTAGAAATTGTTCTTTCTATATTTTAAAAACCTACCAAAAGGCAAATTATTTTGCCAAGTTTCAGCAAAATTGGTGCAGCATATAGTTTGCAATAATGTCTCAAAGTCGGAAAAATGACGAAAAAAAAAACCTATTCACATTTTATTTTTTAGTCACATTTATCAATTTTTCGGTTTAGTTTTTTACATAGACTAATAGCACATATGTTGTAGTTTATGCACACAAAATTTAGTGCAGATTGCTGTAGCGGCTGTGGAGTAATACTAGTTTGAACTGTGAAGGTGTACTTAAACTGTAAAATAATAACAGCAATAATGATACATTGTGGAAAATCTAGACGCTTATTTTCAAATCAGAAGAAAAACTAACCTTCAATTTTTTTTTCTTATTTGTCGCAAAAAATTGCACACATGATGTGTACTTCACAAGCTGGCCAATCTGATATCTGGCTTGATTTTTCGAACTTTTATGTCCCTATTGTGTGATGTCTGGCTTACTAATGACGTTTGGTCCAAGATATTTGTCCATACTGATAGTGTGATGTCTGGCAGTAGTTATTTGATACCATACAGCGTTGGACTAGCTTCTCATTGCATGTACTACTTCAAAACAAAAAGTTCTATTTTCAAAGCCTATGAGCAAAACTGCTTTCGCGACACTACCCCCTTAAGCGTCAAGAGTAAAAGCGAGTAGTCGCAAAAATCACACCACCTGTTTTCTCTAGGCTTCAGCAATTTTTGGTGAGTCTTTCACTAACAATCTCAATATTCTGCTCAACATTAAACGTGCATTATGAAATATGAATGGGACATATGTAAATTATTTTTGATTTTAAAGGGTTTTATTTGATTTGAATTTTCCTTTCTATCATTTCGTTTACCTATTTTTTCAGTGAAATTGTCATTAGTCTATAATTTTCCAGCAGTTCGAAAAGAATCTTAGCTGAAACTACTTTATTATTATCATCCTTTTATATTTCAGAATGAAAAATCACATCCATTGCAGAGACGAATAATTTGAAGAATTCAGTTTACAAATTTCTGAAAAACTGAACTTATCTCAACTGAAGCGGATGACTTTAAAAACGATTTAGCGGATTTTTTCCATATCTACAAATTGACTACGACCATGCTGATGTTGCAAAAATTGCTTTTATTAACTTGATTAAACGATAAGTATATTTTTAAGTCATCCGCAAGTTAATCTAACACGACGGGAGCTATACAAAATCATTCAGCCACTATTAATTATATTGACAATATACCCTACCATGTCAGTAAACCATTCAGCTAGTGCGTTGACTATTAGGCATTTAAAAGTTTGAGCTAACAAGCAGCAATTTCATGCAAATTTTATAGAGTTTTCTATGGCCACAACCAGGCGTGTAGTTTGCATCAGTAGCATTAAGTTTTAGTGGAAATCATATCGGCAGAATCTAAATCACTTCGAAGACATGGCTTCAACGAAAGTTAAAGCTGTCGCTGCCTACCTTTTCATTAACACGACACATGATAATACGAGCGAATATTTTTTGTTATTACTAGTAAACTGTTCGTAAGCTAATGCAGAATTATTGTTTAAACTAAAATGCAGCTTTAGCTGAACAGGATTATTGTTGCAACTTAAATGCAGCTTAAACCAATGCAGAATTATTGTTTAAACTCAAATGCAGCTCAAGCTAACGCATAACTATTGTTTAAACTCAACTGCAGCTTAAGCTCATGCAGAATTATTGCTTAAACTCAGATGCAGCATAAGCTAATACAGAATTATTGTTTACTAAACTGCAGCTTGAGCTAAGTTCTGTCAACTCTAATGCAGCATAAGCTAATGCAGAATTATTGTTTAAACTCAATTGCAACTTAATCTAATGCAGAACTATTGTTTCAATGCAAATGCAGCTTAAGCTAATGCAGAATTAATGTTTAAACTGAAGTTTAAGCTTTTTCAAAATTATTGCTTAAATTCAAATGCAGCTTAAGCTCATGCAGAATTATTACTTAAACTCAAATGCAGCTTTTACTAATGCATAATTATTGTTTAAGCTCAAATGCGCCTCAAGCTAATGCAGAATGATTGTTTAAACTCAAATGCAGCTTAAGCTCATGCAGAATTATTACTTAAACTCAAATGCAGCCTTTACTAATGCATAATTATTGTTTAAGGGGGTAATGTCGTTTTCGTGGTTTTTGACATTTCAGTGTAATTTTTGCGCCCACAGAACTCAAGCTAAAAACGGACTACGGCTTCAAAACTTTAACCACATTATCTTTAGGAAAATATCCCCACCCGTTTTTTTCCTTTTCTAAAAATGGTTTGAAAAAGAGTCGGTGTTATGGGCTTTTGAAAATTTTAGAGAAAAGTCAAATTACGTGATTTTTGCACGAAAATGTCATTTTCTCAACGTAGAAACGACTTATCAACTATATCAAAAAAACGGGTGGGGATATTATGTTAGTGCATAACTGCAAAAAGTTTAGTAGTTGTTGGCTGATCTTGAGTTTCATAACTGTGGCGCAAAAATTAGTCAAAAAAACCGCTGATGGGGTGTATTCAAATGCTAGCAGCAGTAAAATTGCAAAAGATAATCTGCTTTTAAATATATAGGGTGGAATTCTAGAAGGGTGATTAAGTTAGTCAGTGATTACGAGATAATCGCGCGTTTATCTTCAATTTATAAACGAGTGATTATCTTCAGTGTAGAATGCAATCAGACGAGCCTATTCTCAGCGTGTAGAATTCGTAATGACAAAACTCTGTAGAACGTTGAGAAAGATAGTCATGATTCTGGAAGGCTGCTCAACTTAATCAGTGGTTTATCTGCTGAAAAATTTCAATGGAAACTTAGACGAGCCTTATGGCAAGTCTAAGTTTACAGAAAATGGAATTAACTGACCCTATTTGCATAATTTTGGTACCAATGGATTTCTCTTGACCTCAGGACTTCAAAAATATAAGTTAACATTGTTACATATTTTTTAAAATTCAAATTTTACTGTTTTTGCAAGATTTTAATGTCTAGTTTTTTGGTGGTCCGAAACCACAACATTAGTTTCTGAAAGACTGCCGGTCACTTAAAGGGACAAAAGTACGGTAAATTTACCATGTTTCACGGTTTTTAAGCGTCTCGTGAAAACAGCCTTATTACTCATAATATTACTCATAGCCAATTACTACAGTAATTTGTAAATTAGCCGTTAGCAGCTGTTACAATTTTCAGCATATATTTCCGCTTACACAGTTTCGCCGCGGCTATTGCCTGCCATGGCTATACTGGTGTTTTCCTGGAAAAAGTTGGCTGTAGCAAGACTACTGCTATTTTCGGAATCAAGTGGACAACAGTTAAAAGAGGCAATTCAGCTGTAGCCGCCAATAGCCGTTTCAGATACAATTTTTGACTGAAATAGCCGGTTTTAGCTGCTGTCAGTATTGGCTATTTTATCATTTGTGTGGATTCGACACAGATATAGCTCGCCTGTGTGAAACACCACCCTAAAATAGGCCAGGGGAGCCCGGTTGGTCCGATCGGACCACATGTTTAGTCTGATGTTCGCATAATTAATTAGCTGATTAATTAATTATTACAGCAATATAGCAATTATTATCACTGATTAATAATTAAAAATAGTTACCTATTCAGAAAAATAAAACATTAATTGAATAAACACTTTGCTGGCTGAAAACTAAACGCTGCTAAAAGATAATCACTGACAAAAAGATAATCACTGCTTAATCAGTCTTCCAGAATAGCGTTTAGTCAGCGTTTAAACACTTGATTAGTTAATCACTCGTTTTAGAGCGTTTTCAATACGAAAATTCTGCTGACCAGCCAGCTTGCATGAAAACACACACACTCAGACATACGTAGATAGAAAATTTTCTAGAATGCTGATCAAGATAGTCAGGGTGTTTAGCGAGCGTTTAGCGAGTGATTAAGTTAGTCAGCCGCTAGTCACCCTTCTAGAATTCCACCCATAGTGTTTTTTAAAGCTAGAAAGTGTAAAAAAATGTAAAAAAGACCGCTCTAGTTTTTGTTGAGGTTAAGTGCAGTTATGGTAGTTTAAAAAAACACCTAAAAACGCAATTACCCCTTAAGCTCAAATGCGCCTCAAGCTAATGCAGAATGATTGTGCAAACTCTAATGCAGCTTCAGCCAATGCAGAATTATTGTTTAAGCGGCTAATTACTTTTTAGGTGTTTTCTTGGAAATCTATAACTCAGTAATTACAAATTCAAATCGCAAGCGGTCACAAGCGTAAGTAGAACAATATCTTACCTAAATGTATGCCATGCATTGAAACCTAGCCTTTGAATTTATTTCCAGTACAAGCGACTAAAGAAATGTCCTGTTAAAAATCATTGGATTTTTTACAAAAAGTTTTCTCTACAGCTCTGAATCATGCGATTACCTGTTGGGGCTAAAAGTTGGTAAGGTTTTTGACATGTTTAAGGTAGCGCTCTGATCAACTGACTTTGGGCAGTAAAAGTTTTCAGTCACGTTTTTAGGTCGTTTTTTTCAAAGGGTTGTTCAGTAATGAATTAGTTTCTGTTTAATATGCATAACATGTAGTTTTGTGGAAATTTATCTTTTGACCTGAATTTTCATATGTTTATTTCAAACAAACAACAATAACAAGCATAAAATCCCAACTGGGGACATAGTATGCTAATAGTACCACATATATCAACAACAAAACAACATAACAAACAAATATAAAATTACATATGCATGCTAGTAAAGCAGGATAATTAATAAGATGTTAGTAATGCATATTAGAGGCAGCGTGTCTATATAGTTTTGATCCGTTAATTTTTTTAAATAATATTTTGCTGAACTTGATTTTGTTTGTGGTATGCACGCAGAAAAAAATTTAGCTATGATATGTGAACTAGTGCTGTGTACAAGTTCAATCTGACTTTGAAAGCAAAATACATAAGTGTATTTAGCAACATTGATCATAACTTTTTCAACAGATGTAGAAAATAACATAACATTTTATTCAGCAGATAAGCTACTATTAATAAATTGATATATTTGTTTTTGTGTGTGCAAATAGCACAAGGAAAAATATGCTTGTTTGGTCAGGTTGTCAATAGGCATATTTAAAATTTTGGACCATAGTTTGAACATACGACATACTCTGTTTATAATTAAAGGCAGTTGATCAGTCTCTGTGTAAATAGCAGCTGTAGGTGTAGTATTTTTCACACCTAGTAGTTTTTTTAGAAAATCAGCATAAATTTTTTCAGTTAAGTCAAGTTGATCATCCAATGTTCTGAAAGTTCTGTCTGATCAAGTCAAGCATACCCAAAGCTCGCTGCCATAATCTAAGATTGACACAACTAGACTGTGGAAAAGTTGCAGTTTAGATGTTGTAGATAGCATAGGTTTTTTTAATAGATAAAAGTTGCATTAAGTGTGCTTTCGCCGTTGTACCTAGGACACTTATATTTTTTACAATGTCATCACTGCAGATAGAGTGTTTTTGAATTAAAAAGCCAAGATATTTAGTACTTTGGACGACTGGGATAGGTTCATTATCTAAACTAAAATTAGATTCAGGTTCTGTAGACTTACGATTGCGAAAACAAATTATATTAGATTCTTTGCAGTTTACGGTTAAAGCCCATTTTTGACAGTGAGTGTTAAAAACTTTTAAGGTATGCTGTAATTGCTTAACTGACTCGGCGAATAAGATTAAATCATCAGCATAAAGTAGCGCAGGTAAAGTCGTGTTATGTATTTTTACTCCCTCTACGTTGCCTGCTAGAAGGTAGGTTTCCAGATCTGAAAAAAAAAGAAAATAATATGGGAAACAAAACCGCTCCCTGATGAATTCCGGCACTCGTCCTGAAGAACTTTGATTCGTCCCTGCTAATGCAGGACGATGAACATTCAAACATTTTTTAAATTAGTTTGACGATTTTGACAGAAACCTTATTTTCCATAAGTTTGAAAAGTAATCCTATTCGATTTATTCGATCAAATGTTTTGGTCAAATCAATGAAAGCTGCATAGACTCGCTTTGATTGTGATGTGTATATTGTGACAATACTATTTAAAATGTAAACACAATGACTAGTAGAACATCCTTTTTTGAATGCTAATTTACATTTCATAGAGCAAATTTTAAATTCGAGCCAATGAGATAAATGGTAAAATATATGGTAAAAAATAGATATATGGTAAAATCTTCAAATCGATTTCCCGAAAAAATGTATATGGCTTTTGTTACTTTTTACAATGGTTTCCCGCAGCGAATCGGTGACAACAACTTTTTAAAAAGTCGCCTATGTCGGCAAACCTTTTCGAAAAACATTTGTAAAAAATTTCAAATTACGTTGAGCGACATTGACAAAAATACACTATTTTTCACGTTAGTTTTTCGTTAGCTACTGTTTGACTTCTCTAACTTTTCTCTGCGGTTATTTGCACTAAAAATACAGTCTATTTTTTGACACTGTCGTTAGTGTGGGCAAACCTTAGCCTTTATTGATTCGTGATAGATCTCTTCCATGTCACGTTTTCATTCTGAAATTTGAGTTAAAGTCAGAAAATAAGTAGATGCAGGTGTACCTTCTTTGAAAATGTTTATTTCTGTTTTTGGTGAAATTCTACAGTGTTTTAAAGTTGACCAATGTTACAAAAATTAGATTATTTTGAATCAAACCAGTTGGAATTAAATGAAAATATAAATAAATGAAAATTATAAATAACTCTACTCTGTCATCGCCCTAATAAACAAACACAACACGACACGTTGAGAAGAGTCTGGCTAAGATGCGGCTCGCAAGCCACCGAGCATATGCTACCGAGCAAACATTTCCGGTAGTGTGTATTACATTACACAACTAACCACACACCCGCACTCCCGAGGGTGAAACAATCCATAAGCCAACCTCAGACATCTCAGCCAGCAGCAACGGACCAGCCCAGTAAAGTACCAAAACACGACTTCCAAGTATAATGAGTTGTTTTGGACACAAGCAAATCACATTCAGGTGCACGTTAGGTCACTTTCAACATAAGCTTTTAATTAAACTAACGCCGCGAACGTTTTGTTGACAAAATCAGTCGAATGTACTTTTTGAACACGTCTGATCTCCACCTTCCTAGGTTTTGTGAACCCATTCCGATAAACCATGGTGGGCCAGTTCGGTTGCCAAACCGATACAAAACGAGTGAGTGTTATAGTTTTCCGGGTTCAAACCGGCGACGAGAAGCGCAGTTTACTGAGTGCACTATTTTGTGTGGTCCATATACTGAACATTCATTTTTTAGAGAACGTACTTCGCAATAGCGAGTTATGATGGCTCTAGAACAAAATTTCCAGTTCGATTTACACAAACACCTAACTATAAAAGTATAACCTTTTCCTTGTTAATCGGATTTAAACCGTGGAATGGTGCAGCAATAACTATGTACTTTCTGATTTTTAAAATTTTAAAATTTTAAAGTGGCTAACGTTCCTGTAATTTCGCTGATTCGAAGAAGACCGAACAACAATAGGACTATTGTGGACTAAAACATAGAAGCTTCGAGAATGTTGAATGTGTCTGAAGATATTGTTAGTTTTGTTAAAACTTTAACCATAACTGGTAAACGCGATGGGCGCGTTAAAGTTTTATTTAATCGTTTTAAACGTCTAATTAAATATGAAAAGGGTGGTTTAGAATTTCAGACCCTTCATACAACCTATAAATTTTATCCTGTTAATAATTGAGAAAATCTACCATAAAACACTTGCGTTTGTTTTGCATGTGCAATGAAATACTGTTGTTGCAAATCAAAAGCTTGGTATAAAAAAGAATTAGCAGCGCAAAAGTTTAAAAAACTTTAGTAGCAGTTCGATTTATTTGAGCAGCGATAAATTAAAGGGCAATTTAATGATTGATGCCTTGAAACTACACCATTCTTTTAGGAAACTGAAAAACCAACTATAAGTTTTCAACACGGCAAAAACACAGACACTGTTTTGCAAAGTTTTTAGTGAACATGACATAATTAAACAGTTTCGGCAACATTTTAATAGCTTCATTTCAAATTCATCAATTTTTTGTTGCAAATAATGACTGAACACAAAAAACTAGTCAAAACTTGCCTTTTATGTCATTAATTTTATGGCGTTTTTTTAATTAATAATTAAAAGTAATTAAAATTGCTCTTATTAAAAATTAGTCATTAATATTAAAATTAATATAACTCAATTTTTAAAATTAATAATGACGATTTTTTAAATACAACAATTTTACATTTAATTTAATGAATCTATACAATCGGTATTAAATAAAATAATTTAGGCGGTTAATAAATATAAATATTAATTTGATTTTAAATTTAATTTAATTTAAAAAAGCTTTCATTTTTAACGGTTCCGAACACAGGATTTATTGAACGAATACGAAAAAATGTTGTGATTTATGCGTTAATAAAATTTAAAATCACGCTTTTGTATACATACACCGCTACATAATGAATTTGCATTTTTTTATTTATTTATTTATTAATAAATGAGGGTTTTTAACGATTTGTTAGATAATATAATAAAGAGATTGCAAATAGGCTTTTGATTGAAGGTTTGAATTTGGTCAATTTATGCCCCAGAAATGACATATCTTGCTTTATTCCTCGCTGCTGTGACAATTTGCTTGGCCTGCGAAGACCATAAAGTTTCTGATTCGCGTGCAAGAGTTACCAACCTGATTCGGCAAAGCAATCCTTTTCCGCCGTACACAGAGGTACGAGAGTACAGAATAGTGTCTCAACAAAGCAATAACAAAGCAAAAGTCACCACAATCACGAAACGTTCGTCGTTTGTTCGTTGCCGCATTCACAAAGCACAAGCACAAGCACAAACTTGCAGCTTTGGGACATGACGAAAACCAGCTAAACTAAATCCAAAACACCCACCAAAATGAGCCACAAAGACGTTAAGTGACAGTCTTGAGCGTGATTGTATGTCCTTGGGCCTGTGCTTGTGCTTCCAATTGTGCTTGTGCTAGCGTGAAATTGTAGTTAAAATTAAAGGAATATACAAAAACTTGTCACCAGTTGTAATGAGAAGCTCTTCACGCTAAATGGTAAAAAAGGTTAAATAAAATGGAAGTTTAACTGCACATTTGACAATTATACCCTTTCCGCATACTGTTTGGTATGTACATCAGAATCAAAATTGCACTATCTTACACTAATGAAACCTGTCGACTTTATGTTTCACAGAGTTTGTTAATTCACGAGTATGCCATAGGCATCCGAGTGAAGCGAGCCGGTGGCCAAGTGGCTAGGCGTGACAGTCCTGCCGCAAAGCTGTCCCTGTGACGCAGTCTCCGTCTTTGGTGACTGATCAAAACCCAGACAATGACTGGACTTTTTGAATTTCATGCAGCAAAGGGATAAGATGCCTATTTATCCTCCTCCGTCTATAATAGAGTTTTGAACGCTAATACCAGAAGCAATATTATCGATATCTCTCAAAACCTGCCCTAATTGAATCACAAAAATTTTGTTTAAAATTAGGCAGCTATAAGTGAAAGGCAGACTCTTGTTTTGGAAAATAGTTTGTAGCCTGCCTATTCTCCAACACATGAAAGAAGCGAATCTGATTATAGCTGTGTTCGACCGCTTAAGGCTCGATTCATACTTTCGTCCGTACCTCCGTTCAGCCGGCAGAATGACGTCATTAGCAGCCTAGTGCAGTGGATCAGCCAGCGCCTGTGACATCATTATTTCGTCATTTTGTCGGTTGAACGGACACGGTTGTAAGTATAAATCAGTCGCAAATCACAGCACTATATTTCAGACTTGCAGCTGCAAAATTCTGAGTCAATGTGTTTATAAGAATCAAGGGAATGACGTAACGGAATTTTTGAACTTCGTCCGGTCAATGAATTCTATCAACGATTGCCTTGGCAGGTAGGTCCATATAGCAAAAAATAGCTATAAATTTATTTTAAAAATTAGCATTCAGTCCGGTTCATAATTGCCCTTAAGGAAACAGAAACATGGACAAGGACAAAATTCGGTCAACTTATGTGAAGGATTGACAAAAGCGTTTCTTGCATACGATCCGGAAGTAGCCCCCCCACCTTGTTTTTATGCGGCGAATCGGCTTATTTATTTTGTTGGAAGTGCTTAAGGCCAAAATTATAGAGACAAGTACACGAAAGAGTAAGAACCGGATTTTTTTGCTTTTGCTATGTTTTTTGCAAAAAAAGTTTGTAAAATTAATATGAAATTGGTACTGCTGTTTTTTTTTAAATGAGCTAAAAATAGTTATCGTGATTTTTTAAAATAAAGATTACGCTCCAAACTTTGGTACCACATGCATGTCAGTTTTGAAAAATTTATCTAGGTCCGTACATAGTATGTACAGCTACGCTTTTTTTCAGTTGATATTTCTTTCGTTTTCTTTTTCGTTTTTGTTTTCGTTGTTCTTTTGTTTTCCTTCAATTTCTTACTTTCTTTCGTTTTCGTTTTTTTTAGTTGTCAATTTTTGACAGCTTGCCCAGCATGCCCTTTGGAGCCGACAAAGGGTCTAGTAGCAGCTGAGGTCAAGCACAAGTGCACTCCAAAACTTTTTCAAAAAGGGTGTCGTCAAAAAGGGTGCCGTGTTAAATATTTATTTAATGATGAGTTACTTTGAAGTGTCACTTATACATTGTTCAAAATTTTTGTCTGCTAAGTCAACTTTACTAATTTTATAAATTGCGTCAATTTTTTAATTTTCAGGTTCGAAATTTAAATTTTAAATTCTTACTTTTTGTACTAATATATATCTTATAGTGCAAAGTTCCTGTCAGAGTGTCAGTATTGTTCTCAATTTGCGCTAATTTAATACTTTTATTTTATTTCAATGTACGGTTAAGTTTGCAAAACAATGCATATATTATATAGCTATATACCAACTAACGAAAGTCTACTTAAAAGTGACACCCCCCGTCATGTAAACATTTGAATAAACAAGCACGTTTTGCGAGTAAAGTTTAAATTATTTATGACAGATTACGGTGCGACATGCTTGCTGTGCTGAGGATATTCTACGAATATAAAACGCGGCACTTTAAGTATTTAGAAGGCAATATACATATGTAATAAACATATCAACATAAGGCTTAAACTTATTTTCAATCCAAGAGTGTCCACAGCAGTAGTCAACAAAGTTCGCACAAAAACTGACAAAAATCGCGCGCCAGTCAACTACATTCATAAAAGTGTAAGCCTGGCTTTTTGACCACACTAGCACCAAGCCAGGCTTAAAATCCCGGCTTCACGTATTCATAAAACCAAGCTCGACTTTACTCCAGGCTTATTGGTATTCATAAAACTCAACATTTTTTCATGAATACAAAAAAGCTGGGACAAAAAAGTAGACTTGGTCACTTGGACTGATGTCAGATTTATCACTCGATCACGCTGTTGTGTCATAGCGGAACGCTATTCACAACTGTGTCACAGCGCGGCTGCTATGTCATCAGCCTTCAAAATGCGTAACTTCCGACACACTGATAAACAATTTACGAAGCAGAGTTGCAACAGGTTTTGTATTTTTACTGTCTCCTGTATTCAAAATTTATCCTACTTGACATAATGCAGATGACAGCATACAGTAGAACGTAGCTGAGGCGGGTGAGAATAAGTACGTACACACAGGAGATACCACACACACCCACACAAACTGTGTTATTTGCTGACCTACCAGCAGTTTAACACTGAAATGGTGAGATTTCTGTGCTCTTGACGCACAGATTTGCACTATAGTATATACGCGGCGGCTGAGGCCGCCGCGTAACAAGCAGCATGCAGCTGCCTTCATTTGTCTACTGCTCGTCAAAATTTTCAAAACTTTGTTGCGCAAGCCGAAAAAGTTGGCTTCGCTTCAATTCACTTTCGTTTTCGTTTTCTTTTTCGTTTTTGTTTCGTTTTCGTTCATTTTAGTGTCTACTGAAAAAAAGCGTAGCTGTACATATATAATTGGCGTGACCAAGGGCCAACTCCTAAAATGGATTAAACGGATTGGACTAAAATTTGTTTGCCTACTAACTTATTTTGATGTTGAGGTTGACTTAGAACATTTTGTGCACAAGCGGGAGGTGCTACAAAGAGTTGCTATTGCAAATTTCATATGAATTGATAAACTATATCATGAGCCATTGGCCAAACAAATTTTAATCTAATCCGTTTAATCCATTTTAGGAATTGGCCCTAAGTAACTTTTATTTCTTTCAGCTGCAAACACCATCTTGGTCACAGACGCCGAAATGTCCTAAGCTGTTATCATAAGCCGGAGCTAACCTTGGCTCAGTGTCTTCATATCAAGTAATATATCAGTGTTAAAAATGATGGCCTATTATAAATGAAAAAATGAAGGAGCTAAGAATCGAACTCGGACCACTCGCGTGGACGTCGAGAATGCTAACCACTACACCAAATCCCCACACCAAGTCTCATACGCTCTATTCCTCATTTACATCATTACACTGATACTGCCGAATAGCATTATAGCCGTCTTTCGTATTTAAAATCACTTGATGATACCCGTTGCTCAACGGAATCTAGTTAGTCTAAAATCACTTGATGATACCCGTTGCTCAACGGAATCTAGTTAGTCTAAAATCACTTGATGATACACGTTGCTCAACGGAATCTAGTTAGTTTAAAATCACTTGATGATACCCGTTGCTCAACGGAATCTAGTTAGTCTAAAATCACTTGATGATACCCGTTGCTCAACGGAATCTAGTTAGTCTAAAATCACTTGATGATACCCGTTGCTCAACGGAATCTAGTTAGTTTAAAATCACTTGATGATACCCGTTGCTCAACGGAATCTAGTTAGTCTAAAATCACTTGATGATACCCGTTGCTCAACGGAATCTAGTTAGTCTAAAATCACTTGATGATACCCGTTGCTCAACGGAATCTAGTTAGTCTAAAATCACTTGATGATACCCGTTGCTCAACGGAATCTAGTTAGTCTAAAATCACTTGATGATACCCGTTGCTCAACGGAATCTAGTTAGTCTAAAATCACTTGATGATACCCGTTGCTCAACGGAATCTAGTTAGTCTAAAATCACTTGATGATACCCGTTGCTCAACGGAATCTAGTTAGTCTAAAATCACTTGATGATACCCGTTGCTCAACGGAATCTAGTTAGTCTAAAATCACTTGATGATACCCGTTGCTCAACGGAATCTAGTTAGTCTAAAATCACTTGATGATACCCGTTGCTCAACGGAATCTAGTTAGTTTAAAATCACTTGATGATACACGTTGCTCAACGGAATCTAGTTAGTCTAAAATCACTTGATGATACCCGTTGCTCAACGGAATCTAGTTAGTTTAAAATCACTTGATGATACCCGTTGCTCAACGGAATCTAGTTAGTTTAAAATCACTTGATGATACCCGTTGCTCAACGGAATCTAGTTAGTTTAAAATCACTTGATGATACCCGTTGCTCAACGGAATCTAGTTAGTTTAAAATCACTTGATGATACCCGTTGCTCAACGGAATCTAGTTAGTCTAAAATCAGTCATCTAAGTGAGTATCAGCTAAAGGAGAAAATGTTTAATAAAAAGTTGATACAAAAAGAATATAACATGAAATAACCATAAAGAAACGTCGGGAATTGAACACAAGTATGTAGCTCGGGTTGACGTCAACAATGTTAGCCACTATGCCACAGCTCCCAAGTCTTATAGTGCCTAATTACAGGAGTATAACTGGCGTAATAAAGTGACTAACTAACAAATCTGTTTTATTCTAGATGCAAAAATCGCATCCCTGGCATTCACAACAGCCGATGGGAATCTTTGTCTCAAATTAGAAGAAAGAAAACCAACGTTCTAAATCAGCTCTCTAGACACCAGCTTACACCAACCGTTAGTGATCTTCTGTTGTCAGCTAGTATTGCGTAATAGTGTCATAGTTAAAACAAGTATTTGAATACTAAGCAAAATGATAAATATAATAATTAAGATTCAAACATACTGCAACGATAATGTATGTATTTTTAACAGTATAATAACAGCACATGAGCTTTTGTTTTTCATGGACTCTATAAATTATTTTGAACTGTAACAGTGTAATAAAAAGTCTAGCATGGCCCAAGTGGCATAACCGGCACTTTTCGAGAAACAGCGCACCTAGGTGCGCAATGGGTGCACTAAGTTTTTCACAGGTCTAAGCATGCCACATTGTGGATGTTTCGTTCCCGAAGGGCTGCTGCACTTAATTACTATTGTGAATAGTTAAGGGTCACGTGCATTTTGGACAACATTTAAAGGAAGCCTGGTAAACACTCTATGATCGAAAGCCAATTATATATGTACTCTCGATAATATCAATTTTTATATTTAATTCATTTTTGTTGAAAATGTAGGTCTTTAAGCAAGCTAGATGCTTTTAAACACAAATTGATTGAGGTGTGTAGGAAAAAACGCTGCGCACCTAATCAGTATTTTGCCCTATTTTCATCATTTAAAAGGTGCCAGTTATACTACATATACAGATAATCGCCACCTTTTATATCGTAAAGATAGGCCAAAAAATGAAAAAGTGCGCAGTCAAACTTTTTGCGCACCTGAGCTAAATCGTCTATAAAATACTCTAGCTTAATTAAAAACCTATTATTTTCATCTAAAATACATCTAAAATAATTAGTATTATTTTACTGGGTGCGCAACAAATAAATGTTGCGCACTTTTTCTCTTTTTTGGCCTATCTTTAGCATATAAAAAGTGCCGGTTATCCTATATATAAGGATAACCGGCACTTTTATATGGTAAACATAAGCCCAAAACGTAAAAAAGTGCGCAGACTAATTTGCTGCGCACTTTCAATAATTCGTTTGTAATAGACTCAATAGACTTTATAGTTTCTTTAAATAACTGTTATTCTCAGCTGAAACACAATTCATATTAATAATTTCATATATTTTAGTCGGCGTGCAACTGAAAAGTGACTGCGCACCTTTTCAGTATTTTGCCCTATCTTCATCATATAAAAGGTGCCGGTTATTCTATATATAAGGATAACCGGCACTTTTTATATGGTAAAAATAGGGCGAAAAAGTTAAAAAGTGCGCATTTAATTTAATCGTTTAAAAAATACCCAAGTTTGATTAGAAACCTATTGTTTTTATCTAAACACATCTAATATAAATAATCAGTATTATTTTACTGGGTGCGCAAAAAAATTGACTGCGCCAATTTTTATATGCTAAAGATAAGCCAAAAAGGTAAAAAAGTGCGCACCGTTTATTTGTTGCGCACTGGTAAAATAATACTGATTATTTTATACTAGATGTTTTTTAGATGAAAAAATAGGTTTTTAATCAAACTAGAGCATTAAAATAGATGATTTAGCCATGGTGCGCAAAGAAAACTGACTGCGCACTTTTTCATCTTTTTGGCCTATTTTTACTATATAAAAAGTGCCGGTTATCCTTGTATATAGGATACCCGGCACCTTTTATATGGTAAAGATAGGCCAAAAAAATGAAAAAGTGCTCAGTCAAATTTTTTTGCGCACCCACTAAAAGAATACTTATTAGATGTATTTTGCATAAAAATAATAGGTTTTCAATTAAACTAGAGTATTTTTAGACAATTAGCGCAGGTGCACAAAGAAAATTGACTGCGCACTTTTTCATTTTTTTGGCCTATCTTTACCATATAAAAAGTGCCGGTTATCCTTATATATAGGATAACCGGCACCTTTATATGGTAAAGATAGGCCAAAAAATGAAAAAGTGCGCAGACAAGTTTTTTTGCGCACCCACTAAAAAAATAATGATTATTCATATTAGATTCATTTTGCATGAAAATAATAGGTTTTCAATTAAACTAGAGTATTTTTTAGACGATTTAGCGCAGGTGCGCAAAGTAAATTGACTGCGCACTTTTTCATCTTTTTGGCCTATCTTTACCATATAAAAAGTACCGGTTATCTTTATATAGGATAACCGGCACTTTTTATATGCTAAAGATAAGCTAAAAAGGTAAAAAAGTGCGCACCGTTTATTTGTTGCGCACTGGTAAAATAATACTCATTATTTTATACTAGATGTTTTCTAAATGAAAATAATAGGTTTTTAATCAAACTAGAGCATTAAAATAGATGATTTAGCCATGGTGCGCAAAGAAAACTGACTGCGCACTTTTTCATCTTTTTGGCCTAATTTTCCCTATAAAAAGTGCCGGTTATCCTTATATATAGGATAACCGGCACCTTTTATATGATGAAGATAGGGCAAAATACTGAAAAAGGTGCGCAGTCACTTTTGAGTTGCGCACCGACTAAAATATTACAGATTGTTTATATAAAATGTGTTTCACGTAAAAATAACAGTTATTTAAGGAAGCTATAGAGTCTTTTACAAACTAATTATTGAAAGTGCGCAGTAAATACCTATAGTTTGCGCACTTTTTGACGTTTTGGGCCTATGTTTATCATATAAGAAGTGCCGGTTATCCTATTATATAGGATAACCGGCACTTTCTGTATGCTAAAGTTAGGCTATAAAGATGAAAAAATGCGCAACATTTATTTGTTGCGCACCCTTAATACATCGTGTGTAGTAGCCTCTAGTTTATCTAATGAACGATTTGTTCAAGCTGAAACGTATGAAATATGAAAATATGAAAATTTCAGTGGGTGTGCAAAATTGAGACTGCGCACTTTTTCGTTTTTCGGCACTATTGTTAGCACATAAAAACTGCCAATTATTCTATATAAGAGGATAACCGGCACTTTACATGATAAAAATAGACCTGAAGTGTGAAAAAGTGCGCAGCAACTTTCTGCCGCGCACCTGCACCAAATTGTGTTTAAACGACTCTAGTTTGCTTAAAGACTTCATTATCATTTCCAAAAAATGAATAAAATATGAAAATCAAAATTATCAAGAGTACATATTAGGCTTTCGATCACAAACAATGTTTGACAGGCTGGCTTCAAATTATGTCCAAGCTGCACGTGATTTTTAACTATTCACAATCGTATTGTTTAATAGTGCAGCAGCCCTTCGGGAATGAAACATCCCTAAGGTGGCATGCTTTGACCTGTGAAAGACACCAATTCCGTAAATTTCCGTAAAGTGCCGGTTATGCCACTTGGGCCTTTTGAACTGTAACAGTGTAAAAAAAAAGTCTAGCAGAAAAAAAGTGCAAACTTAAGTTTGTAGCTAACCTCAATGACGTAACTGCAAAGACGTGAAAAGTACCCGGTTACAGAACCATCTTATTCCGCAAATTTAGCTAAATTAGCAAACTAAGCTAAAGCTTAACACCGAATTAAAACGCAACAAAAATACTTAATACATTATACATTATGTCATGTCAATACAAACTAACTGAAAATTTAAAGGCAAAGTTTATATATAGTCATAGGTACACAATCTCTACAGTACCAACATGACAGTACATCTGCATGAAATTAATTTCATAAAAGCACACTTGCATAAATAGTATTTTTAATAATACTAATTCTAATGCTACCTACGTATTAACTTTTGAGAAGGACTATATAACTTGTTGAAGTAATAAAGTCAATTTCTGACCAAAATTACTTGCTACAGACTCCGGTTTAAAAGGAGTCGAAGTCAGTTATATACATTAACTTTAGAATCGTGTGACTCCGACTTCGCTTTGACTCTGGAGTCTCTAGCAAGCAATTCTGGCCGGTACTGTATGTTTCTTTCTTATTCACAATTCTTTGTCAAAGTGACTATTTTTCATTTCAGGATTACAAATTTTTTATGAACTGTCTGAATTATTGCCATCGATATAATCGTGATCCCAAGAAAAGAACCTATCACGCACCTCATCCCGACAATTTCAAGCTCATTGAGACAGACTGCTCTCTGCGACATAAGTTAGTTTTTATTCCTTTTATTTTTGTGCTGTGCCTTTAAGATACATAGGAAGTACTACAGGTGGCAAGCATTATACTAGACCTCATAAGGGATGAAATACTTATCACTATAAAATAAGTAAATAATCAGTGTGCACATATCAGTGTTATGTTATTTTATTATTTTAACATAGCTTATTATAATAGAACATGTTTTCACTTTTACTAACCTATACCTTCAAGCTTGTTAATTTGACTATCATACACGCATCATTTCTCATTAAATTCTTTTAATTTAATACATCTAAACCTATTTAACCTAACTAACAATGGAATTAATCTAACTGTGTGATGTCTTAGACTTAGCTCAACAAGGCTAGTCAGTATAAATCCCTAGGCTAGCTAGCTTGCTGTCTTACGGTAGGTAAGGCTCGTAGCTAAACTTAGCTAGGTAGCTAATGTAGCATCTAGAAATTTGTATTCGAAATTGGGCGTTCTAGGGCTTTCATTCCAAATGTTATCAATTTGTACTTTGTGACTGTTCTGTTATGTTTAGTCTGTAACCGCCTGTCTGTTCTCCGCACTTTCAAATGCGAGTTCAGTCTGCGCGGAATTGTTGTGCCAGTAAAGTTCGCTAAAGTCTCCTTGCTGCTACTATAAGTAATACAAGTGGTGCCCCGGATTTTGAAGACGTGACCTTCTAGTACTATCAGTACTTTCTTTACCCTTTATGGTAAGAAATTGTCGACAAGCGACAGTCGTCGTGAAGAAAGGCAGGTAAGCCGAGTCGTAGCTAAGAACGAACAAGAAATAATCCTTTTATGGAAAGACTTACAGCAACAGAGGCAACAAATACAGAGTTTGAGCGGACAAGTCGAAGCAGCATCAGCCGCCACCCCCATTATGGCACAACCGCCTCTGCCCCAGCCGTCGATAATTCAGACAGTGAACCCCATTTGCTTGTCCACATTCAGTGGCAGGCTTGAAGAATATTTCACATATTGGTTAGAAACGTTCGAATTAGCGGCATTGGCAGCAATTGGTCTGACACAGAAAAGCGCACGATGTTAGCTGGAAACTTACGTGACACAGCCTATGAAACCTATCGAGACATTGCTAAGCAGTATGAGCAAAACCCTGAGCAGCTTATCTATAAATAGCTTGTTGAAAGTTTGCGTGAAAATCTTTGCTCTACAGAAAAATTACCACTAGCATTAGCGAACCTTCGCATTCGAAAGCAGTCCCCGGGGCAGTCAGTAGCAGACTACGCACACGAAATCAGGCGCCTGACCCGGCTAGCGTACCCCGTCGAGCAGTTCACGACCGAAATGCGTGAGCACATGGAGAAAAAATTTTTCATTAGTGGGCTGCTTCGCAGTTTTAAGCGAGGGGTCTTGAGTAGAGACCCCAAAAATTTTCAAGAAGCATTTGCTGTAGTTCAAAAGGAGGATGCCCACCGAAAATTTTTGGACTTAGACGACCCAGATGAGTGCCCTCCAAAACTTCAAATGCAACTAGAAAAGTTGACACGAGCTATGTATGAACTCAAAGGACTGAATCAGTTGACCCTGAAGTCAATGCAGTTGACACTAAAAAATCGTACCAGCCACCGAATAGGCGACATGCCTCAGAGGCAGACCGTTTAAGTCGTATTGAACGTCGCTTGAATGGATTCTTCAAAAATAGGCGACCCCCTGTAAGAAATTTCCAAACCCGCTTCACACCACGTGAACGTCGCCCACCAAAGCGCTTTCAATACACAACCGATACACGTTCTATTTGGGATAAATTTGAACAAGTAGGACACATTAGGGCTAAGTGTCCAAAACGGAAAACACAAATTTTAGTCAGTCAGTCAATAGGTAATACTCCAAAACGACTCAGTAGTTCTGTCAATACTGTATCTAACCCTACAGAAGGCGAAAGACTTTTAGCCTTAGAAAAAAAATTAGTAAGTTTGCTTTCGGGGGTTGGCGAGGTGAACGTTATAGACATTTCGGCTACAGCCTGTTTGTCATTTGCGGAAATAAATGTTACCGCAGCTGAACGGTTTAAATCAGATTCAGTATGAGAAGGCAGACTGTGAATTCCAAGCTCCAGCAGGCCTTCACCAAGCTGTTCAGGCACCCACTGTTAAAACCTGTCATGCTAAAAGGGCCAGCCAGGAAAGAATTTTTAGCTATAAACATTTTGAACCAGGCACTAGTGTGTTAGTCATAGCTGTACTAGTTAGTCTTGTGCTGGCCTTTTCACACAGTACACTCGCCTATCAGTTTCAACTCTGTGGGCATTTGCGTAATGGGCATAGTATTACGGTACCAACTGATATTAAATGTGTTGCACCCAGCAAAGCTGTATTTCAAACGTGGGTTAGCCTTTGGGCTCCCCGCTCTTCGCCAGTCAAAATATCTGGAGTGAGCTGTTGGCTTCGAGTAACACAAACTTGTACATACACGAGTTTTTTTGGGCAAAATCAACTACAAAGCCAAAACGTATACAAAAGCCAGCTCAAGAGTAGATTGTGAGCGAGCTGCAAGTAGGAACCTGTGGGCTAACATGCCTCTCGTTCGATTAGGAAAATGCTTTTGGTTTTCTAACGTGTCAACTAAGGATAATTATAAGTGGTGTTGTTTTGAAATATGTACGGAAACCGTTAATTTTATTTTATAAAAGGGGGAAGCAGCAACTTTAAATAACAAAAGCATTATCACTGACCTAGGGTCAGCTAGTGGATGTAACATTAGCGCTGGCTTTTGTTAGACCCCGCTTTCTACTTTGTTGTGGAATGCTAGTAATTTTGTGTCTCAACTGTGCCTATACGAGTTTAAAGGAAATTTTTCCGCTACTGTTTCAACTAGTCATGTAGTTGTAGCTGATTTGCAAGGTGCTTTCACTTTCAATAAAGTACCAGTGCCTACATGTTTACCTAACAACGTTAGACTAACAGACCAAGGTGTCGCCATCAGGATTAACGATAAGAAACGCAATTTTTTAAATTTACATAAAAAATTCCCAAATGTGACAGCCATGGGTTACGAGAACAGTGTCGTCAGTAACTCGGACCCGGTTAATATTAAACAAGAATATTTATTTATTCGCTTATCTGAGATGGAGCTTGAAAACTTTGCAACTGTGTGGCTACATCTTTGCAATTTAGCTAACACACAATTGAGAATCATTCACCAATTACTTAGACTGGATGCTACGCTAGGCGCCAGGGCCTTACTAAATCGAAGTGATATAGTAGCTGCTTTTGCCGGAGAAGCTTTAATTATTTGGCAGTGCAAGAAGATTGCACCTGACGTAGTTTACTGGGACTACAAGCTAGGATCATCGTGTTACCATTATTTGCCTGTCTTTATCGGCGGTAAAATAATGTTTGCCCCACCGGGCAGCCATGATCTGGTCAAAACTTCCCCAACTGTTCATTGCCATCATCATCTGCGTCGTTTGTACCACATTGATGAGGGTTGGCGTTCAACAGTGGGGCCAGAGCATGTAACCGCGTTTCCCGCTCAGTTGGCATGGAAAGGCCACTGACAACCATTTACATTTAAAGCACCTGCTCTATATCACAGTGAGTTAGCAGGAGTGCTAACAACTTTAACAATGCTTAGCACATATGAAACTAGGATGCTAACATTGGAAAAACAAACTTCACGCCATTGTAAACTACAGTGCAGAGATGTCAACTGATCCACAGCATGTCATAAGTGCAATATCTGCTATTGGAACTAGCATTGGTAGTGTTATTGAAAGTGGAGGCATTGCAGTCGCTAATACCTAAAGGGACTTGGTGACGGTGTAGGCAGCGCCCTTACGGGTGTAGGTAAAGGCGCCGGTAACTTTTTAGACACAGTACTGAAAGGACCGGTACAGGTACTAATAAACATTTTTGTGATTGCAGGGACAATAATTTTGATTCTTTTCATTCTTTACTGGCTCTATCAACGCCGATTTTATTTGCACGTCTTGCGAAACCACAGTCTGGGTAATGAATCCGACGGTGCCAGCGCACTGCAACCACACGCACCGAGTCTTTCAGAGTTGATTATACTAGAACCATTTATCAGCATTCAGCAAGAGGTCTCCGATCCGCCGAGTCATCTGCTTCTAGTAGTGGCTCAGAAAATTCCTTTTCGTCCAGCGATCGCGATTTCAGGAGAAGACCAATAATGGCAACAGTGTCTGCTCCTGCCCCAAAACCGTCTTTTGGCTGTTACTCAAGTGCCGTGTCTGCGGAAGTCGTCACTCAAGAGTCGCCATTATCTATGTATTATACCGGCAATATTATAGAAATAGGGGAGGGTGACGACAAACTGATTTTAAGTAGCCTGATGCAAGCCCTCTCTTATAGTCGTCTCACGCAGCTGTGCATGCCTGACAAAGCGTCGCAGCTTTTAGACGAAAAATATTTCAGTGAACCCTCAGCAATTAAGTCATTCCTCACTCGTCTAAATATTCCGAAATTCGCTGGCTGGCTGATGAATTGCGGTGCAGTGATTTGAAACCTGCTTCGCGTCGCCACTGAGAATAACCCTCAGTTTGAAGCCGTGCTGCTGGTCCAAAAGGACGAACAGCTGGTATTTGCAGCAGCCGGAGGGGACTATTTGTTGCATACCGGTCACGGCGCAAACAGGTATGATCTAAATCGGGATTTTAAATTCTGGAAAGGCCAAAACAAATATGGAAAACCACTCACCATATGTCGAGAAGAAAAGCTACGTGGCGTCGTGCTCGGTCGTCAGCTTGAGCTACCAAAATGGGTTAGCATGCCAGCAATGGATCTTTATGATCGCACATTCATCTTGATTACCGATCAGCGCTTGCAAAACATATTTTCGTTAAAATGGGTGCTATCTTGGCCAAAGACGATGTTATGTGGATGGACATCCCACACCTGCTCAACTCAGTTAATACCAACCAGTTAATACCAACGCAATCCTTGTCAATGTGAGCATCGGCCACTTGGCGCGTACACAGAAAACGTGGGAAACCGACTTCCAACCTGCTGCGTTGGCCTTAAAGGCCAAGGACTTGCCGGTATTCTGGTCGTCTATGTTTTCTTTTTGTCGCGGAAACGCCTTGTGCGTTCTAGATGAGGTCTTAGACGAATTTATGGCTCTCAAATGCCGGGAGCATGGGTTCAAGTATATGCCAGTCCTAGCCTCCGCTTTTATTGAGAATGATAATTCCGACGGTGCGTACTGCCTCAAGGAGCAAACGGTGGCTAGTGATGGGCTTACGTTAACACCAGCCGGAGTACGCGCACTCCTGGATGATTGGATGCATTACGCAAAGAAATTACGCAATGTGGCTCGTAAACTCACTTCGAAACGTGTGAAACGCGATCCCCTCGACGTCGGGCCACCCCCATGCCAGTGCTTAGACGCTGCACACCGACAAGGTGGCAAGGCTCACACTATCGCTGCCCCAGTTGAGCCCCCCATAACTACGGCTGGCCAACCGCTGCCACAGCAAGAGGATCTCGTGCACACCGAAAGCCGAGACACTCCTTGCTTAGATGAAGCGGTGGCTGCAGATCAGGTGCAAGAGAAGCACTCGGTTGTCGCTCAGGAGATCGACGTTGATACCGCCGGGGAGCGCGATGCGGATGTCGATGAACTAGTGGTACCAGTCGTTCCAGAAAACGAGGACATGGAACAGTCGGACACACTTATCGCAGCGGTCAATGCCCCAATATAGGTTACCCTCGGCGCTTGCGCAACCACGGGAGAAGAGCTAGTTGGCACGCCGGTGCTGCCGCCTCCTCAGCCGCTAGTCTTCACGCCGCCACCTGGAATTCCTCTCCATCGAGGTTTCGCAACGCCTACTCCTCGTGTATTCTTCAACAACCCGCCATTCTTGGATTCCACACCACGTATGGCTACCTACCCTATACTAGGCCGTCGACCGCCATTACTCCCTGCGGGACCGTCAAGTGGAACACACTGAATATACGGTTCGTAGTCACGGACGATGGGACTTTACATCCCTTGGAACCATCACCTGGACCACTGGGGCCGGTGTTGCAGTACATGGGACCATACTAACTGACTTTCTTAGCATCAACTTTTCGAAGTCATCTGTGTAACAAACCTACCGAAGTTGGAATTGCAGAACATTGTTATTATTATTTTTTTTGTGATGTTCTGTTTCAATTTTTGTAGCCCAGAGCGCCATACACACTTAGTCAATAGTCGGCAGAATTCATAGATACAGTATCGCCTACTCGCGTACTGTATTCTGAAACGAGGACGTTTCAATCTCGCCCCCCGAGGTGTGATGTCTTAGACTTAGCTCAACAAGGCTAGTCAGTATAAATCCCTAGGCTAGCTAGCTTGCTGTCTTACGGTAGGTAAAGCTCGTAGCTAAACTTAGCTAGGTAGCTGACGTAGCGTCTAAAAATTTGTATTCGAAATTGGGCGTTCTTGGGCTTTCATTCCAAAGGTTATCAAATTGTACTTTGTGACTGTTCTGTTTAGTCTGTAACCGCCTGTCTGTTCTCCGCACTTTCAAATGCGAGTTCAGTCTACGCGGAACTGTTGGCCAGTAAAGTTCGCTAAAGTCTCGTTGCTTCTACTATTACCACAACTGATTAACATTAAGTCAATTAACAATTAATTAGTATTCATTTTAGTTGTGGACGATTGCAAACTCCCAGCCATGTCGACGTTGATTCCTGCATTCGTATGGCGTTGCGGGATACTTACGTGCCCAACTGCCCATGCATTGCCTCAGCGCTGGGGTTAGTACACTGCGGAACAAAATTACTTGCTAGTTGCTACAGACTTCGCAGTCCCTTGACTTCGGAGTAAAAGTATAGAGTTGTATATACCTTGACTCCGAAGTCAAGTGACTCCGCTGTGACTATGAAAAATGTAACAAATAATTTTGGTCGGTACCATACAATCCAGTTAAATGTGACAACGTAGCATAGGCCCTGCTCACACAGAGATACTCTATACTTTATGCTTTTTACTTTTTACTTTAAAATTTATATTTAAGTAAAACTGTTCGGCGCAGTTGTATGTAAAAATGTAAACCTAAACAATAAGATTGAAGCGCAATAGGCAGAGCTTCTGTTAGAGCGTTGTGATTGGCTAGAATGTTTAAGTAAAAAGTAAAAAAGTAAACAAACACGCATTTCTACTTTTACTATAGGGCTAAAGTAAAAAAGTCTTAAAAGTTAAAAGTACGTTGTATAAGTCATAAGAACAAAATTCATACTTGAAGCCATTACACACCAAACTTAGGGTAACGCTATTTGTTTTGCAATATAATACAGATTAGTCCGTTTAGCAGGGTCATTTTTCAAGTTTTTTTAGTTTTGAGTTTTTAAAATTTCTTTATTGCAAAACAATTTCTTCAGCCTAGCCAAGATAAACAACTTTAGTTTCTTTGATCTTTTTTAGGGTATTATTTCAAGTTTGATTTTGCATGTCACTTCTTACAAGTTCTGTTCCCTGCAGAACTTTAACTTACTTCCTGTGAAATCATAGCTGTATGTACTTTTTTAATGCCTGGTTTAGTTTTAGAATGAAAAACCGCATTTACTGCTAGGACGAAGATTAAAATTAAAAAATGGGAAAACTGAAGATTATTTGCATAAATACTGTATAACACTATATATACAAGGCTATTCTTGTACAGTGTAGTCTATATTGTCTTATATTACTGTGATATATAGAAATAGCATGTATGGTTTAGCACTTGTATATTGTAGCAAATGTAGTACAGCAGTGTCGTTCTTAGCAATTTATGGATTGTAAGGTTCATATAATACCTGCGTTTAATGTTTTAATAAACAAGCACGTTTAGCGAGTAGTGTTAAATTAGTTTTGTATAGAATTCGTTGTGACTGAGGATATTCTTCGAATATAAAACGCGGCACAAAATATAATTAAAGCAAGACTTTTACATACATACATAACAGGTCAAACTGTTATGTGTTTTCGTGATTTCATCTTGCTTTCAAGTTAAGTTTCACATAAGTTAAAAACTAAAAGGTAATTGTTTTATAAAAACCTATGCTATTGCATTCTAAACACCATTTTAGCGGCAGGTGCTAAAACCGCACATTGGCGCAAAACCAGCGGTCAGCTGCGAAGATATTGTTGCAGCGAAATACCATCCAGTTTTGCTACCAAATGGTTTTGTAGATAATGCTTCTACGTAAAATTCACATTGTTCAGGTTCTAAAGTGCTGATAAATATATAATCTAGAAAACATTGTTGTGACAGGTTTCGTCATTTTACTGTCACTGTATCTAAAATTTCTCGGAACGCATTTGCTATGTGTGCTGATCTGTTCGTTTGTAATAATGTGCGTCTGGACCTGAGCGCTTTTGTGCATAATATACGCGCGTGTATAAAAATTCGAGCGTGATAGCCATCTCAGGTTAGCACACACGAAGAACACACACGCACACACATTTAATGCAATTCTAGGAACTACCAACTTTTCACGTACAGTTATACACTTGAAAAGATACGTGTTAAAGTGAGCAACTGTATTATAGTATATACGCGGCGGCTGAGGCCGCGGCGTAAAAATCAAGTAAATGACGTCCAAAAGTCAAATAGGATCAGTCAAAAACACTTCAGAAAAACCTCTGTTTAACATTTCGAGCTCTCACGACAATGTAGACTCAAACTTTTTTGTCGAGACTGAAATTTCACGAGTATTTTGTTTCTTTTCCTTAACTTGATTGTGTTTTCGAGAAACGAATAATAGTATTCTATTGTTAAATGCCAACTAATAGTTATTGCCAAGAAGTTCGTTCTATTGTAACATTTGATATGTTTCTCACTGATTGTTTCAATAAAAGCCGAATAGGTATGTGCTGAACTATGCAACAAAGCCTTTTGTAAGTTTATTATGCAATCCTCGGATTACACCTACAGCAGCTTTGATGCATAACCCTGCATTGATTTGCAAATGTAAATTAGCAGAAACATTATCTCAAATCATCACGTGCGAATCTTGGACTGAATCTGCTGAAACTTTTATAAGCTTATGTTTTGCTTTTGCATGCAACTGTAGCAAATAAAACTTTCTGGAGAGTCAATACCATTACGGATAATGATAAAACGAGGCTCAATTTTGTATAAATTTCAACAGTCCGTTGAACTCAATAGACCGTTGAAAGTTCTCCGTTGAAAAATTTTCAATGTTATTAATTCACAAATGGTTTTCTTTCAACTTGGAGAAATTGTGACGAAATCTAAAGGGTCAATTTGAAAATGTTGCTAGACAGGCGGAAGAAATTGGCAAAATTACGCCAAGCATGTAATTGCGTTTAAACGCTATAAGCCTGAAAGTGATTTGGAAATACCTAATTATGCAGTGTATTTGAATTTTTCTACAAAATCACCCCTCAACCTCATATACTGTCATTTTACTTTTAACAAAATAGTCGTGTTTTTCTTCAGGCAGAAACCAAAATCTAACCAAAAATTGCTGAACCCTGAGACCAAACTGGTGGCGTGAAAAATAAGATGTAAAATATAATGTAAAAAATGCACCAAACACAAACAAATTAACTAAAAACATATTTTATAAAAAAACCATTTAATACAGACAATAACAAAATAACAAAAAAACCAAGATTAAAATATACAAAACTAATATAAAAAACTAACAAAAAAAAAAGATTCGCACGTGATGATTTGAGATAATGTTTCTGCTAATTTACATTTGCAAATCAATGCAGGGTTATGCATCAAAGCTGCTGTAGGTGTAATCCGAGGATTGCATAATAAACTTACAAAAGGCTTTGTTGCATAGTTCAGCACATACCTATTCGGCTTTTATTGAAACAATCAGTGAGAAACATATCAAATGTTACAATAGAACGAACTTCTATGGCAATAACTATTAGGGTTGGCATTTAACAATAGAATACGTATTATTCGTTTCTCGAAAAACACAATCAAGTTAAGGGAAAAGAAACAAAATACTCGTGAAATTTCAGTCTCGACAAAAAAGTTTGAGTCTACATTGTCGTGAGAGCTCGAAATGTTAAACAGAGGTTTTTCTGAAGTGTTTTTGACTGATCCTATTTGACTTTTGGACGTCATCTTACTTGATTTTTACGCCGCGGCCTCAGCCGCCGCGTATATACTATAATACAGTTGCTCACTTTAACACGTATCTTTTCAAGGTGTATAACTGTACGTGAAAAGTTGGTAGTTCTTAGAATTGCATTAAATGTGTGTGCGTGTGTGTTCTTCGTGTGCGCTAACCTGAGATGGCTATCACGCTCGAATTTTTATACACGCGCGTATATTATGCACAAAAGCGCTCAGGTCCAGACGCACATTATTACAAACGAACAGATCAGCACACATAGCAAATGCGTTCCGAGAAATTTTAGATACAGTGACAGTAAAATGACGAAACCTGTCACAACAATGTTTTCTAGATTATATATTTATCAGCACTTTAGAACCTGAACAATGTGAATTTTACGTAGAAGCATTATCTACAAAACCATTTGGTAGCAAAACTGGATGGTATTTCGCTGCAACAATATCTTCGCAGCTGACCGCTGGTTTTGCGCCATGTGCGGTTTTAGCACCTGCCGCTAAAATGGTGTTTAGAATGCAATAGCATAGGTTTTTATAAAACAATTACCTTTTAGTTTTTAACTTATGTGAAACTTAACTTGAAAGCAAGATGAAATCACGAAAACACATAACAGTTTGACCTGTTATGTATGTATGTAAAAGTCTTGCTTTAATTATATTTTGTGCCGCGTTTTATATTCGAAGAATATCCTCAGTCACAACGAATTTTATACAAAACTAATTTAACACTACTCGCTAAACGTGCTTGTTTATTAAAACATTAAACGCAGGTATTATATGAACCTTACAATCCATAAATCGCTAAGAACGACACTGCTGTACTACATTTGCTACAATACATAAAGTGCTAAACACACAGCAAAAAGCCATACATGCTAAACCAACAATTTCTATATATCACAGTAATATAAGACAATATAGACTACACTGCTACAAGAATAGCCTTGTATATATAGTGTTATACAGTATTTATGCAAATAATCTTCAGTTTTCCCATTTTTTAATTTTAATCTTCGTCCTAGCAGTAAATGCGGTTTTTCATTCTAAAACTAAACCAGGCATTAAAAAAGTACATACAGCTATGATTTCACAGGAAGTAAGTTAAAGTTCTGCAGGGAACAGAACTTGTAAGAAGTGACATGCAAAATCAAACTTGAAATAATACCCTAAAAAAGATCAAAGAAACTAAAGTTGTTTATCTTGGCTAGGCTGAAGAAATTGTTTTGCAATAAAGAAATTTTAAAAACTCAAAACTAAAAAAACTTGAAAAATGACCCTGCTAAACGGACTAATCTGTATTTATATTGCAAAACAAATAGCGTTACCCTAAGTTTGGGTGTGTAATGGCTTCAAGATGAATTTTGTTCTTATGACTTATACAACGTACTTTTAACTTTTAAGACTTTTTTACTTTAGCCCGATAGTAAAAGTAGAAATGCGTGTTTGTTTACTTTTTTACTTTTTACTCAAACATTTTAGCCAATCACAACGCTCTAACAGAAGCTCTGCCTATTGCGCTTCAATCTTATTGTTTAGGTTTACATTTTTACATACAACTGCGCCGAACAGTTTTAGTTAAATATAAATTTTAAAGTAAAAAGTAAAAAGCATAAAGTATAGAGTATCTCTGTGTGAGCAGGGCCTATGCTACGTTGTCACATTTAACTGGATTGTATGGTACCGACCAAAATTATTTGTTACATTTTTCATAGTCACAGCAAGTCATCTTGACTTTGGAGTCAAGGTATATACAACTCTATACTTTTACTCCGAAGTAAGGGACTGCGAAGTCTGTAGCAACTAGCAAGTAATTTTGTTCCGCAGTGTACTAACCCCAGCGCTGAGGCAATGCATGGGCAGTTGGGCACGTAGACATCCCTACGCCATACGAATGCAGGAATCAACGTCGACATGGCTGGGAGTTTGCAATCGTCCACAACTAAAATGAATACTAATTAATTGTTAATTGACTTAATGTTAATCAGTTGTGGTAATAGTAGAAGCAACGAGACTTTAGCGAACTTTACTGGCCAACAGTTCCGCGTAGACTGAACTCGCATTTGAAAGTGCGGAGAACAGACAGGCGGTTACAGACTAAAGATAAACAAGTCAACAAAGTACAATTTGATAACCTTTGGAATGAAAGCCCAAGAACGCCCAATTTCGAATAATACAAATTTTTAGACGCTACGTCAGCTACCTAGCTAAGTTTAGCTACGAGCATTACCACCCTGAAGACAGCAAGCTAGCTAGCCTAGGGATTTATACTGACTAGCCTTGTTGAGCTAAGTCTAGACATCACACCTCGGGGGGCGAGATTGAAACGTCCTCGTTTCAGAATACAGTACGCGAGTAGGCGATACTGTATCTATGAATTCTGCCGACTATTGACTAAGTGTGTATGGCGCTCTGGGCTACAAAAATTGAAACAGAACATCACAAAAAAAATAATAATAACAATGTTCTGCAATTCCAACTTCGGTAGGTTTGTTACACAGATGACTTCGAAAAGTTGATGCTAAGAAAGTCAGTTAGTATGGTCCCATGTACTGCAACACCGGCCCCAGTGGTCCAGGTGATGGTTCCAAGGGATGTAAAGTCCCATCGTCCGTGACTACGAACCGTATATTCAGTGTGTTCCACTTGACGGTCCCGCAGGGAGTAATGGCGGTCGACGGCCTAGTATAGGGTAGGTAGCCATACGTGGTGTGGAATCCAAGAATGGCGGGTTGTTGAAGAATACACGAGGAGTAGGCGTTGCGAAACCTCGATGGAGAGGAATTCCAGGTGGCGGCGTGAAGACTAGCGGCTGAGGAGGCGGCAGCACCGGCGTGCCAACTAGCTCTTCTCCCGTGGTTGCGCAAGCGCCGAGGGTAACCTATATTGGGGCATTGACCGCTGCGATAAGTGTGTCCGACTGTTCAATGTCCTCGTTTTCTGGAACGACTGGTACCACTAGTTCATCGACATCCGCATCGCGCTCCCCGGCGGTATCAACGTCGATCTCCTGAGCGACAACCGAGTGCTTCTCTTGCACCTGATCTGCAGCCACCGCTTCATCTAAGCAAGGAGTGTCTCGGCTTTCGGTGTGCACGAGATCCTCTTGCTGTGGCAGCGGTTGGCCAGCCGTAGTTATGGGGGGCTCAACTGGGGCAGCGATAGTGTGAGCCTTGCCACCTTGTCGGTGTGCAGCGTCTAAGCACTGGCATGGGGGTGGCCCGACGTCGAGGGGATCGCGTTTCACACGTTTCGAAGTGAGTTTACGAGCCACATTGCGTAATTTCTTTGCGTAATGCATCCAATCATCCAGGAGTGCGCGTACTCCGGCTGGTGTTAACGTAAGCCCATCACTAGCCACCGTTTGCTCCTTGAGGCAGTACGCACCATGGGAATTATCATTCTCAATAAAAGCGAGGCTAGGACTGGCATATACTTGAACCCATGCTCCCGGCATTTGAGAGCCATAAATTCGTCTAAGACCTCATCTAGAACGCACAAGGCGTTTCCGCGACAAAAAGAAAACATAGACGACCAGAATACCGGCAAGTCCTTGGCCTTTAAGGCCAACGCAGCAGGTTGGAAGTCGGTTTCCCACGTTTTCTGTGTACGCGCCAAGTGGCCGATGCTCACATTGACAAGGATTGCGTTGGTATTAACTGGTTGGTATTAACTGAGTTGAGCAGGTGTGGGATGTCCATCCACATAACATCGTCTTTGGCCAAGATAGCACCCATTTTAACGAAAATATGTTTTGCAAGCGCTGATCGGTAATCAAGATGAATGTGCGATCATAAAGATCCATTGCTGGCATGCTAACCCATTTTGGTAGCTCAAGCTGACGACCGAGCACGACGCCACGTAGCTTTTCTTCTCGACATATGGTGAGTGGTTTTCCATATTTGTTTTGGCCTTTCCAGAATTTAAAATCCCGATTTAGATCATACCTGTTTGCGCCGTGACCGGTATGCAACAAATAGTCCCCTCCGGCTGCTGCAAATACCAGCTGTTCGTCCTTTTGGACCAGCAGCACGGCTTAACTGAGGGTTATTCTCAGTGGCGACGCGAAGCAGGTTTGAAATCACTGCACCGCAATTCATCAGCCAGCCAGCGAATTTCGGAATATTTAGACGAGTGAGGAATGACTTAATTGCTGAGGGTTCACTGAAATATTTTTCGTCTAAAAGCTGCGACGCTTTGTCAGGCATGCACAGCTGCGTGAGACGACTATAAGAGAGGGCTTGCATCAGGCTACTTAAAATCAGTTTGTCGTCACCCTCCCCTATTTCTATAATATTGCCGGTATAATACATAGATAATGGCGACTCTTGAGTGACGACTTCCGCAGACACGGCACTTGAGTAACAGCCAAAAGACGGTTTTGGGGCAGGAGCAGACACTGTTGCCATTATTGGTCTTCTCCTGAAATCGCGATCGCTGGACGAAAAGGAATTTTCTGAGCCACTACTAGAAGCAGATGACTCGGCGGATCGGAGACCTCTTGCTGAATGCTGATAAATGGTTCTAGTATAATCAACTCTGAAAGACTCGGTGCGTGTGGTTGCAGTGCGCTGGCACCGTCGGATTCATTACCCAGCCTGTGGTTTCGCAAGACGTGCAAATAAAATCGGCGTTGATAGAGCCAGTAAAGAATGAAAAGAATCAAAATTATTGTCCCTGCAATCACAAAAATGTTTATTAGTACCTGTACCGGTCCTTTCAGTACTGTGTCTAAAAAGTTACCGGCGCCTTTACCTACACCCGTAAGGGCGCTGCCTACACCGTCACCAAGTCCCTTTAGGTATTAGCGACTGCAATGCCTCCACTTTCAATAACACTACCAATGCTAGTTCCAATAGCAGATATTGCACTTATGACATGCTGTGGATCAGTTGACATCTCTGCACTGTAGTTTACAATGGCGTGAAGTTTGTTTTTCCAATGTTAGCATCCTAGTTTCATATGTGCTAAGCATTGTTAAAGTTGTTAGCACTCCTGCTAACTCACTGTGATATAGAGCAGGTGCTTTAAATGTAAATGGTTGTCAGTGGCCTTTCCATGCCAACTGAGCGGGAAACGCGGTTACATGCTCTGGCCCCACTGTTGAACGCCAACCCTCATCAATGTGGTACAAACGACGCAGATGATGATGGCAATGAACAGTTGGGGAAGTTTTGACCAGATCATGGCTGCCCGGTGGGGCAAACATTATTTTACCGCCGATAAAGACAGGCAAATAATGGTAACACGATGATCCTAGCTTGTAGTCCCAGTAAACTACGTCAGGTGCAATCTTCTTGCACTGCCAAATAATTAAAGCTTCTCCGGCAAAAGCATCTACTATATCACTTCGATTTAGTAAGGCCCTGGCGCCTAGCGTAGCATCCAGTCTAAGTAATTGGTGAATGATTCTCAATTGTGTGTTAGCTAAATTGCAAAGATGTAGCCACACAGTTGCAAAGTTTTCAAGCTCCATCTCAGATAAGCGAATAAATAAATATTCTTGTTTAATATTAACCGGGTCCGAGTTACTGACGACACTGTTCTCGTAACCCATGGCTGTCACATTTGGGAATTTTTTATGTAAATTTAAAAAATTGCGTTTCTTATCGTTAATCCTGATGGCGACACCTTGGTCTGTTAGTCTAACGTTGTTAGGTAAACATGTAGGCACTGGTACTTTATTGAAAGTGAAAGCACCTTGCAAATCAGCTACAACTACATGACTAGTTGAAACAGTAGCGGAAAAATTTCCTTTAAACTCGTATAGGCACAGTTGAGACACAAAATTACTAGCATTCCACAACAAAGTAGAAAGCGGGGTCTAACAAAAGCCAGCGCTAATGTTACATCCACTAGCTGACCCTAGGTCAGTGATAATGCTTTTGTTATTTAAAGTTGCTGCTTCCCCCTTTTATAAAATAAAATTAACGGTTTCCGTACATATTTCAAAACAACACCACTTATAATTATCCTTAGTTGACACGTTAGAAAACCAAAAGCATTTTCCTAATCGAACGAGAGGCATGTTAGCCCACAGGTTCCTACTTGCAGCTCGCTCACAATCTACTCTTGAGCTGGCTTTTGTATACGTTTTGGCTTTGTAGTTGATTTTGCCCCAAAAAAACTCGTGTATGTACAAGTTTGTGTTACTCGAAGCCAACAGCTCACTCCAGATATTTTGACTGGCGAAGAGCGGGGAGCCCAAAGGCTAACCCACGTTTGAAATACAGCTTTGCTGGGTGCAACACATTTAATATCAGTTGGTACCGTAATACTATGCCCATTACGCGAATGCCCACAGAGTTGAAACTGATAGGCGAGTGTACTGTGTGAAAAGGCCAGCACAAGACTAACTAGTACAGCTATGACTAACACACTAGTGCCTGGTTCAAAATGTTTATAGCTAAAAATTCTTTCCTGGCTGGCCCTTTTAGCATGACAGGTTTTAACAGTGGGTGCCTGAACAGCTTGGTGAAGGCCTGCTGGAGCTTGGAATTCACAGTCTGCCTTCTCATACTGAATCTGATTTAAACCGTTCAGCTGCGGTAACATTTATTTCCGCAAATGACAAACAGGCTGTAGCCGAAATGTCTATAACGTTCACCTCGCCAACCCCCGAAAGCAAACTTACTAATTTTTTTTCTAAGGCTAAAAGTCTTTCGCCTTCTGTAGGGTTAGATACAGTATTGACAGAACTACTGAGTCGTTTTGGAGTATTACCTATTGACTGACTGACTAAAATTTGTGTTTTCCATTTTGGACACTTAGCCCTAATGTGTCCTACTTGTTCAAATTTATCCCAAATAGAACGTGTATCGGTTGTGTATTGAAAGCGCTTTGGTGGGCGACGTTCACGTGGTGTGAAGCGGGTTTGGAAATTTCTTACAGGGGGTCGCCTATTTTTGAAGAATCCATTCAAGCGACGTTCAATACGACTTAAACGGTTTGCCTTTGAGGCATGTCGCCTATTCGGTGGCTGGTACGATTTTTTAGTGTCAACTGTAATTAGTTCAGGGTCAACTGATTACAGTCCTTTCAGTTCATACATAGCTCGTGTTGGTTTTTCTAGTTGACATTGAAGTTTTGGAGGGCACTCATTTTGGTCGTCTAAGGTCAAAAAATTTTGAGTGGGCGTCCTCCTTTTAAACTACAGCAAATGCTTCTTGAAAATTTTTGGGGTTTCTACTCAAGACCCCTCGCTTAAAACTGCGAAGCAGCCCACTAATGAAAAATTTTTTCTCCCATGCTCCTTCACGCATTTCGGTCGTGAACTGCTCGACGGGGTACGCTCGCCGGGTCAGGCGCCTGATTTCGTGTGCGTAGTCTGCTACTGACTGCCCCCGGGGACTGCTTTCGAATGCGAAGGTTCGCTAATGCTAGTGGTAATTTTTCTGTAGAGCGAAGATTTTCACGCAAACTTTCAACAAGCTATTTATAGATAAGCTGCTCAGGGTTTTGCTCATACTGCTTAGCAATGTCTCGATCGGTTTCATAGGCTGTGTCGCGTCAGTTTCCAGCTAACATCGTGCGCTTTTCTGTGTCAGACCAATTGCTGCCAATGCCGCTAATTCGAACGTTTCTAACCAATATGTGAAATATTCTTCAAGCCTGCCACTGAATGTGGACAAGCAAATGGGGTTCATTGTCTGAATTATCGACGGCTGGGGCAGAGGCGGTTGTGCCATAATGGGGGTGGCGGCTGATGCTGCTTCGACTTGTCCGCTCAAACTCTGTATTTGTTGCCTCTGTTGCTGTAAGTCTTTCCATAAAAGGATTATTTCTTGTTCGTTCTTAGCTACGACTCGGCTTACCTGCCTTTCTTCACAACGACTGTCGCTTGTCGACAATTTCTTGCCCGTGAAGGGTTAAATTGAGGAATTATTAAACAATAGTACTTAAAGGTCACGTCTTCAAAATCCGGGGCAACCCGCTTGTATTACTTATAGTAGCAACAAGGGGACTTTAGCGAACTTTACTGGCACAACAATTCCGCGCAACTGAAAAATTCGCATTTGAAAGTGCGGAGAACAGGACAGGCGGTTACAGACTGAACGATAACAGGAACGGTTACAAAGTCGCCCAAATTGATAACATTTGGAATTAAAGCCCTAAAACGCCCAATTCAAATCCAAACCTATTTTAGATGCTACATCTGAGCTACTATGCTAAGTTTAGCTACGAGCCTTACCTACCGTAAGACAGCGAGCTAGCTGGGATTTTATGCTGACTAGCCTTGTTGAGCGAAGTTTGAAGACATCACACAGTTCAAATTAATTAATTTAGTCAGGTTAAATAAGCTAAGATGTATTGAATTAAAAGAATTTAATGAGAAAATGATGCGTGTCATGATAGTCAAATTAACAAGCTAAAAGTTATGTAAGGTTAGTAAAAGTGAAAATCCATGTTTTTAATAAGCTATGTTAAAATAATAATAATAACATAACACCATATGTGCACACTCATTATTTACTTATTTCATAGTGATAAATATTCATCCCTTATGAGGTCTAGTATAATGCTTGCCACCTGTAGTACTTCCTATGTATCTTAAAGGCACAGCACAAAAATAAAAGGAATAAAAACTAACTTATGTCGCAGAGAGCAGTCTGCTAAATAAGCTCCTACAAAAATGTCCAATATGAGGTGTAATAGGTATTTTCTTTCAATTCACGATGATATGGATGGAAATAATTCAGACAACTTCATAAAAAATCTGTACTCCTGAAATGAAAAAATAGTCACTTTGACAAAGAATTGTGAATCACAAGGAAAACAGTACCAGCCAGTACTCCTGTGCTGTAGTAGATTCTCAGAGACAAAGCGAAAGTCGGAGTCACACGATTTAAAAGTTCATGCATAACTGACTTCGACTGCCTTTAAAAACCAGAAAGTCGAGTAATTTTGGTCCAAGATGACTTTATTACTCCAACAAGTTATACAGTCCATCTCAAAAGTTAATACGTAAGGAATCACATTACAATTCATATTCATTAAAATAATTATTATCAGTCAGAGTATGCTTTTATGAAATTGATTTCATGCAAAATGGTCATGTAGCAGTACTGTCGAGATTGTGTACACTAAATCAATGATACAACTTTTGCCTTTAAATTTTCAGTTAGTTTGTATTGACATGACATAATGTATAATGTATTAAGTATTTTTGTTGCGTTTTAATTCGGTGTTAAGTTTTAGCTTAGTTTGCTAATTTAGCTAAATTTGCGGAATAAGTTGGTTCTGTAACCGAGTACTTTCACGTCTTTTTCAGTTCTACCAGTGAGGTAAGCTACAAACTTAGTAGCATTTTCTCCTTCATGTTTTTCCTTTACACTGCTACAGTTCAAAAGGCCCAAGTGGCATAACCGGCACTTTACGCAAAAATCCGGAATTGGTGTCTTTCACAGTCAAAGCATGCCACCTTCGGGATGTTTCATTCCTGAAGGGCTGCTGCACTATTAAACAATACGATTGTGAATCGTTAAAAATCACGTGCAGCTTGGACATAATTTTGAATACCAGCTGTCAAACATTGTTTGTGATCGAAAGCCTAATATGATATTCTTGCTAATTCTGATTTTATATTTTATTCATTTTTTGTCAATGATAAACGAACCACAACTAATCAAATATCGGTGCCATAGGCGCGGGATAAAGTTGCTGCGCACTTTTTCACACTTCAGGTCTATTTTTATCTATAATGCCGTTAATCCTCTTATATAGAATAATTGGCAGTTTTTATGTGCTAACAATAGTGCCGAAAAACGAAAAAGTGCGCAGTCTCAATTTTGCACACCCACTGAAATTTTCATATTTTCATATTTCATACGTTTCAGTTTGAACAAATCGTTCATTAGATAAACTAGAGGCTACTACACACGATGTATTAAGGGTGCGCAACAAATAAATGTTGCGCATTTTTTCATCTTTATAGCCTAACTTTAGCATACAGAAAGTGCCGGTTATCCTATATAATAGGATAACCAGTACTTCTTATATGATAAACATAGGCCCAAAACGTCAAAAAGTGCGCGAACTATTTTTAGGTATTTACTGCGCACTTTCAATAATTAGTTTGTAAAAGACTCTATAGCTTCCTTAAATAACTGTTATTTTTACGTGAAACACATTTTATATAAACAATCTGTAATATTTTAGTCGGTGCGCAACTCAAAAGTGACTCCACACTTTTTTCAGTATTTTGCCCTATATTCATCATATAAAAGGTGCCGGTTATCCTATATATAAGGATAACCGGCACTTTTTCTATGCAAAATAAGGCCAAAAAGATGAAAAAGTGCGCAGTCAGTTTTCTTTGCGCACCATGGCTAAATCATCTATTTTAATGCTCTAGTTTGATTAAAAACCTATTATTTTTCATTTAGAAAACATCTAGTATAAAATAATGAGTATTATTTTACCAGTGCGCAACAAATAAACGGTGCGCACTTTTTACTTTTTTAGCTTATCTTTAGCATATAAAAAGTGCCGGTTATCCTATATAAAGATAACCGGTACTTTTTATATTTTAAAGATCAGGCCAAAAAGATGAAAAAGTGCGCAGTCGATTTCCCTTGCGCACCTACGATAGATGGTCTAAAAAATACTCTAGTTTAATTGAAAACCTATTATTTTCATGCAAAATGAATCTAATATGAATAATAATTATTTTTTTAGTGGGTGCGCAAAAAAACTTGTCTGCGCACTTTTTCATTTTTTGGCCTATCTTTACCATATTGGAGGTTCCTATTTTCTTATTATATAAAGATAACCGGCACTTTTTATATGGTAAAGAGAGTAGGCCAAAAAATGAAAAAGTGCGCAGTCAATTTTCTTTATTCACCTGCGCTAATTGTCTAAAAATACTCTAGTTTAATTGAAAACCTATTATTTTTATGCAAAATACATCTAATAAGTATTCTTTTAGTGAGGTAAGCAAAAAAATTTGACTGATTTTTTTTTCATTTTTTTGGCCTATCTTTACCATATAAAAGGTGCCGGGTATACTATATACAAGGATAACCGGCACTTTTTATATAGTAAAAATAGGCCAAAAAATGAAAAAGTGGGCGGTGAGTTTTCTTTGCGCACCATGGCTAAATCATCTATTTTAATGCTCTAGTTTGATTAAAAACCTATTTTTTCATCTAAAAAACATCTAGTATAAAATAATCAGTATTATTTTACCAGTGCACAACAAATAAACGGTGCGCACTTTTTTTATTTTTTTGGCTTATCTTTAGCATATAAAAATTGGCGCAGTCAATTTTTTTGCGCACCCGGTAAAATAATACTGATTATTTATATTAGATGTGTTTAGATAAAAACAATAGGTTTCTAATCAAACTTGGGTATTTTTTAAACGATTAAATTAAATGCGCACTTTTTAACTTTTTCGCCCTATTTTTACCATATAAAAAGTGCCGGTTATCCTTATATATAGAATAACCGGCGGCCTTTTTTATATGATGAAGATAGGGCAAAATACTGAAAAGGTGCGCAGTCACTTTTCAGTTGCACGCCGACTAAAATATATGAAATTATTAATATGAATTGTGTTTCAGCTGAGAATAACAGTTATTTAAAGAAACTATAAAGTCTATTGAGTCTATTACAAACGAATTATTGA